>VYXB01009275.1:91872-116380 GCA_013397135.1 Pachyramphus minor | reverse complement strand
GGGGGGGGGGGGGGGGGGGGGGGAGAGGGGGGAGACAAAAAAAAAAAAAAAAAAAAAAAAGAGCTTCCAAAAACCCACAACAGGCATCCTCTTGCTGTTGCTCTTTCCCTTGTTCTTCCCAGGAGAGGAGGAATGCAAGTGCTACATTGCTCATATACCTTTGTGCCGTTTGAACTAGTCCAAGCAAAGACATTTAAGGTTATGTTGGGCCTTTCAAGCAGGTTTCTTATCTGGCTGAGAACCTGTGGAACGGGACAGGAGTAGAGGCCAGGGACCCTTACAGCATGTGTGGCAGGAAAGCACACATTACAGCTGTGTGTACCTGCCATGTCTGTACAAAGTGAAAAAGATGAAGTCGAGAACATATGATGATGCTGTTTCTGCAGCATTGAAATCTAAATAAGTAAATGTGATAGAAACAGATGGACTCTGTGCTAACTGGGTAAACTACTTAATAGAAAAAAACCTCAAAGCACTGAAATGCTTTTTTGTGGGAAAAGTACCCATTGCTAGTAGATTCTTTTACGTGAAATAATTGAACTTAAGGAGTGTGTCCATATGTAGCTTTTTCATGACCACCAATAGACAGCATCATAAAATTTGTTGAAGACTTTATCTGCATAACTAATTTGTAGGACAGATCTGGGGACCATGCACATTTTTTGTTTTCTGTACTGGAATATTTCGACCCTTTCAAAAGTTTTCGTTATTGTTCCTGCCCTCCTTTAAAGATTTTCTAATTGTTTAGGCTACTTTCAGTACTTTCTTTTCCACCCACTCCCCCAACTAATTTGACATTATGTCTTGCAAATATTATGGATTTTGGGTGGTGTAGGGATATGACAGTTAAAAATGTCTACTTTAAAACATTTTTTTTTGAGCATGCTCTTCTGAAAATTTTCCCCTATTGCTTCAGGTAATAATTAACAGAGATCTATGCAAAACTTAGATTTCATTATTTTAAACATCCATTTAATTATTTATTAATAATAGATTGTAATTAATAAACTGCATCAACATTGCAATTCCTTTATTAATTGCAAGGGGTTGTAATTAATGCACAGCATCAACAAGAAGAAACTCTGAGTACCAGGAAATATTTCAACAGCAAAAATTCAACCAGATAAAACCAATTCAGCTAGAGAAAGAAAAATAAGAAGAAATAAATAGTTAAAAGTTGAGACACAGACATTATTCACACCAATAATAGAGAAGATGCTACAGTTCTGCCCCAAACCCCACCCCAGCTTATTCCATAGGGAATTTCTCTGAAGCATGGCAGGTTCCTACTCCTTCACTAATTCAGAAAATGCATTTGAATCAGCATCATGTACAGGACACCTTTTGCTTCTACTGTCATAGCATATTTTCTCATTCTTGTTTAAGATATTTTTGAGGGGACAGAGGGAAAATTATTACCATAGAACTGATGATAAAAACCCTTCTGAAAAACTGAGGAATGTGATATCAATTATGCCTTGAATTAATACTCAGTAACTTTCTGCCTGTGTCTCTTGACGTGATTACTGTGTGTAATGGACCCACATAATGGATATATCAAAAAATAAGGTCAAGACATAAAAATGACAAAAGGTCAGTTAAAAGCCCTAGGTAAACTTTTAAAGTATGCTTAAGAATTCTAAAAATACCAGATTTTAAGATGAGTCTTTATAATTTTATTAATATTTGTAAAGAAAACTTCTTTTATTCTGATCTTACTAAGGAAAAATGTTGATTTTTTTTTTTAGTAAGTTGGAAATTTCAAATACCAACCAGCTCTGTATCTGATTATAGGAAAACTGTAAAGAAAAAGTAAGCAATGATGAGAATTAAAGCAGTTTGTACAAAGAGTTCATCAAAGAATTATGAGGGATGTTTCTGTGCGTAGATCAAAATATATACCTGCGTAATTGGCAATCATAATATTCGTTTAGTGGTGAGAGACAAATTCTAAATGCAGTATTATTTGTCTTTCCAAAAATCTCACATACCAAGTAAATTAGTAGTAAAAATTTGTCTTTTGGATTTAATCTATGTGGGTTAGTTATTAATATCTTAAGGAAACAAGTTTTATTAATGAAAAGAAAATATTTCTCTGCCAGTGAACATACTTCTAGATATCCCAGCTTGCCATTTCAAAATTACCGTTATATGACAAGCCATTTCTTGCATTTGAGATTTGGTATTTGGCTTATTATAAACTTACAGCATTCCTGGACCACTCTTTAGAGAGTTGTAGGGCAAATTCCATGCAAGGTAAAATTTGTTCATCTCTGAAAACTTCTAAAATTGCTGTAAGAGATTAAAACAGGAAAACAGATTATAATTCTCATGGAAAATAAAGTTATCTCAAATTTTCAAGACAAAATGAAGTGAGACTAGTTTACCCTGTTTGAGTACTGTTTTGTTTACACTTGTGCCTGCTGCATATGAATGGGATTTTGATTCAAATAGATTAATTGAACACTTTGCAAATATCAAACTAAGTGCAAGTAAGTTTTTAGTTTGCTACGGCATTTTACCATAGTATCCTGAAAGTAGGTCAATGATGGTTCAGCAGGTAGCATAAAATATCTGTAATATCATTAACTAGTATAAAGAATACAACTTTGGAACTGACTTATTTGATGTCATGAATTTTTAGAGTAAAGTAATTTTATTCAATGATCCACAACAGGGCAGGTGGTCTTGATCTGGGTTCATTTTATGGTTGATTGCAAAAAGAATGTTGCTGAAGCCATTAAGCAAAGTAATGTTCTTTGACTTTGAGAGAAGATTTCTGTATAGATATATTTTGACACTTCTATCCAAAAAATCATGTATTTGCAATATAACTCATATTCCTGTGATCATATTCCAAATACAATGCACATTCTGGAATCACTATTTTTTTTCTTCTTCTTCTTTATAACCATATTCATACCAGGCCTTTCAGCAGCACATAAATTACTTCAGCAGAACTTGTTTCTAACCTAGACCTAACCAGTATGTTGTCCAGACTGAAAGCACTTTCTGGTACAGTGATTTTGTGATTTATTAGTATTATTTCCTGTCTGCAGGATGGCCTATTTTGCAAATGATGTGGACTTTAAGTTAAAATGCTGTCTAAGTTTAGCTAAGATGAATGCATGCAATTCGGTGCTTTTTAGGAGTAATATTGTAATCTGTACTAATATAGTGAATGTGTATAGTATTCTGCTCTCAGTGCAAGTGTTTACATCTCTATGTGATGCTGCATTCTGGAATCCATTGATATGAATTAATATGTTACTTTTTTTATAAGTATGCCTGTCTTATCTATCACAAATGTGTGTTTTTCCTTTCCTACTTACTTTGGTAATTTTTAAAATAATCTTCATTTTAGAAATTATTTGGTTAGAGTCCACATTAAAAGATAATTAATCAATAATGTCACTTCTTCATTAACAGCGCCTATCAAATGGCTCAATAGACTCAAATGATGAAGCCAGTCAAGTTGTTGAACTTCAGGAACTACTGGAGAAGCAAAATTATGAAATGGCACAAATGAAGGAGCGTTTGGCTGCACTGTCTTCCCGGGTAGGAGAGGTAGAGCAGGAAGCAGAGACCACAAGAAAGGAGCTCATTAAAACAGAGGAAATGAACAGCAAATATCAGAGAGACATTAGAGAGGTAAGGAATTCACCCCATTCACGTCATTTCTCAATTATTGTTCCTGTAATACCCCCTATAAACTGATAAAGGCCAATGTATATGAACAGCAAAAGTTGAGCACTGGTGACAGCCCCTGAACATAGGAGGCAGAAAATTTACATTAAGAAATAATACTAGAAATCTATTCCTTTCTCTCAAGAACTGAAAATGTAATTTAATTTTCTTTCCCTTTCCTCCTCTAAAGTTATGGTGCTATTTAGTGTTTTCCACAGTATCGTCTCTTAGGCAGATGTTCTCAATATGTCTGGATGGTTGGCTTCTAGAATCTATTTTAGTATGTTTTAGTTATCTTTCCTTTACATCGCTTCCTATAAGTATTTTATATGGATTTATGTATGTGTATGTATGTATATGAATTTGTATGCATGTATTTAACCTGTTATTTCTATTATTCTGGAAGAAATATTCCTTCACAGTTTCTGATGCTTGGCACAGGCTCAAAGTTTCTCCACATCTTTGTACTCTGCCACTTTTAACTATTAGATATCATTTCTATCTAGTTACAAAGCCCAGTTTTCACTGATCTAGGATTCGGGGAAGTACAGGCCTATCAGCCTGACCTGGAAGGTCATGGAGGAGATCATCCTGTGTGCCATCAGATGGCATGTGCAGGACAACCAGAGGATCAGGCCCAGCCAGCATGGGAGTGTTCCTACCCAGAACATATATGGATAAAATATCGATATGCTATGGTTATGTTATGTATCCAACATCATGGTCACTTGTTTTCCCTGAAATTTCAATGTCACAGGATGCCTGCTACATTGTACTTCAGACAAAAATTTTAGCAGAACCCAGGAATAAGAGTAGTAATTTGCATATACTCTTTCCCCCCATATCACTGTACTATGTTTCTATTATGTAACTAATTAGTTTTTAAATTTTCGGATCAAGCCTTCTGTTGTTTAAGAAGTGAGCATGCCGTTGATTAAGAAGCAAACAAGTAAATGTGAGCTGTGTTTACTATGATTTTTGCATTGAAAACTAGAGAAACTAGAAAAAATATACAAGAGATGAAGTTTGTTTCTGTTTCCTGTATTCAACAGCTACTATATCATAGTTACAAAAATCCAAAAGAAGATAAATTCTCTTTAAAACCAAAGATTTACTGCTGGCATACCTTACACACCTGTCTACTGCTAGCATGAAAATTAAACTGGTATAAAATTCCGTAGCGGTTTTATTTTATGGTTCTTGATGGGGGATTTTTTTACTACATTAGGCAATGGCACAAAAGGAAGATATGGAAGAAAGAATAACCACGCTGGAGAAGCGCTACCTCAGTGCTCAGAGAGAATCCACCTCCATACATGACATGAATGATAAGCTAGAAAATGAACTGGCAAACAAAGAAGCCATCCTACGTCAGGTGTGGTACCTGCATTGTTCAGTTGCTTTCTTTGTACATAATGACTATTAATGCAAAAAAGAGGGCAGATTTACCATGGAAGGTTTCCATTAGGTTAATCTATTCATTTTTAATCAACAGATCAGCTAATCTAAAATTCTATAAATTGTCCAGTATCTCTGTTTCAAATCAGCTCCTAGGACTGTGAATAACAATTTCAAAATGTACCATGTTGGAAAATAACTGTTTTCTGATCATGTCTTGCATAAATGCACACAGTAACATCCACTCAGTAATGCAATATCTTTTCTTCTTATGTAACAATTTTAGAATTTTATTTTTAAAAGAAATAGTCTGAGCTAAAAAAAATTGCATTCTGCAGGAAAGATGAAAATTTGCATACAATATATTGTGATGATTCCACATATAAGTAGAGTGCAAATAAAATTTACAAAGCTAAGCTATCTGTGAATATGTTTTAAAAAAGTGTGTAACATGACTGCAGCTTTCTCTCTTGGTACTTTGTTTCCATGGTGATTGCAAAGCTGGAATGTAAACTCAACATGAAACACTGCTTTGTAATTTGAAGAATACAATATAAACTGAAAGTTAACATGAAATGAATATAATTCATACTGTATAATTCAAACTCAGCCTAAGTATCAGACTTCTTTTTCACCTAGCATGTCTTGAAGCAATTTAAAGTACTATACAGGAAATTAGGCTCTATGATGTTATAATCTCTAATTCTATAGCTGTATGCTGATATATTTCACACACCTGCATGCATTCCTGTCTGTATGTGTGTATATATGTATGTGACTACCTTCTCAAGGAAATTAAACCATCAGAACTCAACTCTCCAGCTTCTGCCAACTTCCTTAGACTATTTTAAGGAGTATTTTCAATTGTCAAGTAAAAAACCCCACCCAACAATGGAAAAGTAAGGTACATGCATCTGAGTTTTTATTGCTGGCAATGTAAGTCATGTTGTGCTGTAGAGTTCTGCCTACTCAAAGCAGGGATCAAAAGAACTGCTCTTAGATATACTAAGATAGACTTAATGTTGATTTGCAGCACTGAAATGCGAAAAGCCTATCTCTTCATGGTTTTTGAAGGATTAAAAAAGAATCTAAAATCACACTCCTTTTTCATTACGTCCTTTTGCATCTTAATTGGTGCCATTTTACAACTCCGTCACCTTTGTGTGATCCTTGAGCCTCAAATTACTAGTAAGACTGGCAGCCTACATTTTTCCATGCTTGAGTTAATACCTCTCCAGCAAGCTCTCTCAGATGGTGGCGTATCTTGCCTGTGAGTTCTGCTGTTATTTCACTGATGTTTTAGAAAGGGAAGAAAAAATCTTAATTCTTTTGTTTTTTATTTTTTGTACCTGTACATCTGTGTTTGGCCTTCAGTTGGAAGACAAAAACAGACAGCTGCAAGAGCGTCTAGAGCTGGCTGAGCAGAAGCTGCAGCAGACAATGAGGAAGGCTGAAACCCTACCTGAAGTGGAGGCTGAACTGGCTCAGAGAATTGCAGCTCTGACTAAGGTACTGACTTCTCCCTTCAGAAGCCACATTGTTTAATACTGATTTGCATCATGATTCCTCCCCTCAAGGACAAAACAAAAGTAGCGTCAAGGTGATTTGAAAGAAGAAACCGTTTCCTGATAAATATCTGCTGCAAGTTTAACCAGGAATGGTCTCGATGCCGTGTTTGTAATTCTTAGCATTTTGGTAACAGGAAAAGTAGTTACTTGTAAGTTAGCCTAGGCTATATTTACAAGGGGATCATGTATTTCCAATACATATGAGCATTACTTGCCCTTGGAGGATTCATTTTACTATGTACGAATTTGTAATTTAAGGATAAAGGGATGAGGCAAGTCCTGCATGTACTTAGTTCTTCTGGACATTTTCATCCACCATGTATATAAACAATACTTATTTTCATTGCAATAAGTGCTATAAAATCAAATCATGGTGGCAGCTGGGATTATTTGTACAGCACAACTGAAGACAACTTGCAGTACATTCTTACAAGGTTTGTTTTGAATGATTCTTTTTATCATATATCTGCAAAAACAAATGTGATACCCTGAGAGGATTTCAAACTGTTTTTTCTGATAAATTTATTATATAGCTACTATCTTACAGAGAAATAAGAAGATTAAGATAAATTTCCAGTAGTGTAGTTTTCATATTTGGCCTCTAATACTTCCAGGTGCACATGTAGTTAATACTATAGCTCAAATATTATCAGCTTCATAAAGACATATAGTGAAGTTTATTCCTTATTTCTTAAAATCAGACAAATAAAAATGCATTTAAGAGATTGTATTACATCTACTTCAGATTTATCTAAGCTTTCCTTTCTCTATTGCTAAGGAATGCTTTTAATTATGTGGTGAGCTATTTTTAAATTTAATGGATTTTTTCAGTTCTCATGTTTTTCCATTCGTAGTGAAGCTTTTAGTGCTGAACTTCTCATTAATAAAGTCTGATTTTTAAGTAATTTAGTTAAGAAGCAGGAACAAAGAAAAAAAAAAGGCTTTTGAGGGGGGTGGGGGAGGGCAGAATCATTATTCAGTAATCAAGATTTTGTACTGTCCACTTTAGGTTTTTATGAATGGGTGGGAATCTAAAAGAGACTGAAAACTAGGGGAGGGGTGGGGAGGAATCCAAGAATAATCAGCAAAAAGAGCTACATGAAATACCAAATAAATATCATGACATTTTAAGAAAAACTCAGGTGCACATAAGAGAAATCCCTTGGCGTTTTAACAATATTTTTCAGTTGTTTCTGATTCAGCAAATAATCACATATTCTAATGCCCTCAGTAGCTTAAAAATACTGTTTTCTGTTTTAAGAGGAGTTTTCCTGAATAAGTTCTCCAGCAATTAGCCATCAGTAAGTATTTTGCAGTCTCAAGCATGTCTTTTCTTGCAACTGCATTTTTCCTTGAACATATATAATGACAAATATTGTAAAAATAATCCCATTTCAACCGTGCAGAACACACAGGGACTTCCATGAGATACTGTTGTTACTGTGACCATAAAGCTGCAATATACATCTCCGTTTGTCTTCTTGCATTATTTCACAGAATGTGGTTAGAGAGCTGTAAACAGAGCTGATGCTCCACCCCATTTCACTTTGATGTACTTAATCAAAGTTTTTGCCAGGCAGGAAACTCTGTTAGATTGTAATGCTGGTTCTGTTAATTTCTCAGTAATTACATGAAAAATTGAAGACTTCTATTTCATTTAAAATGGTGCTGCCTTAGAATACATGACATGAAGAAGAAGGTCATAATTTGGCCAATAAGCTAAATAAGGCTGTGGTTTATGTATCTTGTATACAATGTCTTTGAAAACTGTAAAGCTTATTAAAGTGCTGGTTTGACAGCTCTGAAGCTTAAAGACCAGTTCTTTTCATGGATCACACAAAATGTAGTTCGGAACCAAGTCACTGCAGCTTACTTATGTAGTTTTAAATTAGATAGCTGGTTTGGTCTTACCACAGTAGCTATTCAAAGAAAGCTGTAAGACCTACTTAAGGAACTGAATAATGCTGAATTACTTTTGCCTTGGTTGAATTTTGTGCCAACATACATGTTGTCAGTAGGATTCAAATTATCTGACTTCAGATAGTCTGTCTACCTGAGTAATGTGATTGCTGCAATATCCATGTATGCCAAGTAAAAGATGAGTCCCCAAATGAGTTAGCCTTTCTGTGCTGAAAAGAAGGAAAAATCAAAACTGATTCTCCTTGCTCTTGTACTACCTTGGTGAAAGTGGCTTCTCTGAGATTAGTGGGGTTACAATCATACTAAAGAGGTGAGTTAAGCCTAACATGCTTTTCGTATATTTTAAAGGAAAGTAATATGGGTTAACTGGAAACTATGACTGCTTCACTGTGGGTAAAATATAAGACCAGTTACTTACATGTGGAGAGAAAAAAGAACAAATATATTCTGGATTTGGCTGTATTTCCCCCCCCCCATTAAATTTAAAAATGCATGTTGCAGTTCTGCATTCAATTTTTTTATACTCAGGCTCATAATAAATCTGGGTTGGAATTCTGTAAAAGAATGATATAGAGATTGAGATCCTTCTCAATTTTTAACATTAGTTGTTTGGTGGGGGGGGTTATGTATATAAGCTAGTGAATGTCTTTTTGCTACTTTTCCATGCCCAAACTAATTCATAAGGAGTGAACTTCCAAAAATTTGGACTATACAGTGAACTCGGATAAGTACCCATAAATTAACATTAATCATTTGAACTTTTCTTTGGCTTTGTTTTCACTATGTTCTGCCCATTGGGTGAGCAACTGTAGGGTTAGTCAGCCTGTGGCAGACTAACCTGGAACAGCATGATCCCATATATTGTGCTGTCCTGCCTGGCCATCACACTGGTATCTGTCTGGTCATGACAAGTAGCACAGCTTTCAGCATGTATCCAAAGATTTAGATTGCCATGACTCATTGAGCCACCTTCTACTCACTCTCACAGTATTGGTCACTTTGCCTGCCTTGGAGAAGAGGCAGTTCCTAGTAGAAAGAACCTCCCACCAGTATTAAGTACACCTTTCTTTATCCTGCAAAGTGTTCATTTTCCTCAGAAGGGACAGACATTAGAGCATCTAGAATCTTCAGATAGTTAGTTTGTCAAACAGTTTCTCCCTGCATGTATTCAAGGAGGGGTCTAGTAGCAATGACCAGAATCCACCTACTTCCATTTGCATTCCACTAGTAGTCCCTCACCCCTGGGGTGCTTGTGCAGCAGAGGTACCATGTCACTTTTCTGATCATAATACAGCAAGTCAGCATTTTATTCCATCATTCCTGTATGCAGGTCACCAAAAATACCAACTGTGCTTTTCAGCTGCTTTAGAGAAGTACTAAGATGGAGAAGAGGAAATCATAATCATAATAAACCACATTTAGCATAGTAACACCTTCAGTTAATTTTAAAGGTGATAAAAAATGACTGGATAGTTGAAGGCCTGTGAGACACAACACTTGTTTTGTGACAGTGTGGGGATGTGGTTTGCTTTAAGCAGGGAAGAAGTTGCAAAAAAGTAAAAAGAGAAGTTCTGCAATGGAAAGGATGCAAGGAGGTGAAAGAAGTTCCCCTGCAAGGAGTGGATGTGGTTCATACAGAAACCTCTCTGAGAGACAAGATGATGTATTATCTGGAGAAGGAAGTTGATAAATCCTCTTATGAATTAAAAAACAAACAAACAAAAACACAAAAAAACCCCTTTAGTGAGGAGGGAAGCCAAGGAAAACTTCACATATACAACACATTCCTGTCTTTTCAAAACACCCCTCCTATTGTGCTTCCCTTTTCTCAGGAGATTTTGCCCTTATAGGAGGAAGAAAAGAGAGAAACAAATTTGACAAAGTTAAATGGAAGGAATTGCTTATTAAATTTAGAAGGCATAGAAAGTAGTGGGGAAACAAAGGAGGGGAAAGAATGTGTGAATAGGTAGTCACTGAAAGGTTGGGACTTAGAAAAAGGGGAGAATTAAGCCAATGTATTTTGTCACATTTGTACCAGGCTAGATTGTGAGCATAGGAGGAAGTAGCTGGTACCTTTGTGACTCAGTCATCATGATCACACATTTTCACCCCCAATTGCACAGCTCAGTTCAATAATGTGTTCTTTATTCTTGAATAACTCCCTTATTCCAAAAGTAGCCAGAAGAGTGCATACTGTAAGAAGCCAGTAGAAAATATGGAGACTGCAGGTGGTTAAAAGTCAGGGTCTCAAAACATGGGAAATTGGTTTGCACCATTAGAAAATTTAGATTTGTTCCTGCAGCTCAGGACAAGAAAGAAAAATTCTGGCACCTGTATTATACAGGTGTTTTCTACATCTGAAATTGGATTTCTTTTTTTTTTTGACTAAGATGCAAAGACCTAGCAAATGTGAAGTGTCAACAGTAACAGATGATGTGAAAGCAACATCTTTTTTGTGGGCACATTAGCAGTAGGAGCATCAGCAGAGTTTTAACAGGGTTACAGAGCATAAGCTGCTTTGGTGTTCCCTCAATGCAAAGTTTTTCCATCTGTTACTAGTTTATAATGGCTATTTCTTTGTTATTTCATGGCTTAAAGAGTGCAAGGTGAGCATTAAGACTCATGCTAGTTTTTCATAGGGGTCAGATGTAGTTAAGTTTTTGTCCATGTATTTTTAATCCAGTATAAGATGCACAATTTCCCAAATTTATTTATTGCTGAATGTTCTGGCTAAATGCTTTAAATAATAGTTGCTGAATACCACACTATATGTCTTACTATTCCTTCTGTACAGAGTACTAGCAAACAGGCATGCAAGTCTTATATCAAAAAGGAGAATGTAGGGTAAGGTCTGCCAAGCACTGTTGTGTGAATTCCACTTTACAAAGTTTTTAACTCAACTCTTAGTAAAACAAGTTGGAAGAAATCCAGCTTCTGTTTATGAACCTCTGAGTCCGCAGTTGTCCCTTCTGTCTCATGTATATAAAATTCTGCAAAGGAAACGTAACTAGCGCTGGTGTCTCAGCCTCTGCTTCATGCCTCGAACTACAAGGCAGAGATGGAGATATTCAATACTTTTATGGTAGGCTGCCAAGTCTCTCAAAGCCAATTCTAGTGGGAATGTCTGGGTCTGAATAACATACATGAACAACAAAAACAGTGTAGCTGCCACAGGTGTGTCAATTATGTGTGGCCTGGGAAAGTCTGTGCAGGAAGGATTTGCAAATCCCTTAAAAACCAGCTGATTTGCTGGGGGTTTTTTGTCTGGAAGGTACCATTGAGGCTGAAGTTGGGGCCTTCCTCAGTGTAAAGGGCAATGGGAGGTGTTGAAACCCTCATTTTTGGGAGTATGTTCCAGTTAGGCACACAAGTTACTGGAGCTCTTTTTCTGCAGGTGGGTTTCTGCAAGTGAGAGAAAATAAGAGTACATGTGTTTCTATCTCCCTGGCCCTTACAGAGGACACCTTTTTGATTCACTTCCCTGGTGCAGGGGCTGCTCATGCATTTGGCATGTAATAACCAGTGGTTAAAATCCCTAAACAGCATTAAAGCCCAGGGTAGGTACTAAGTCTGCACACTTGTGCCTGTTCTCTGCCAGATGAGCATATCAGACTAATTATTTAATATCTTGGATATAAAATAATTTGGTTCCTTTTAGAGTAATTGAGAATAACACTTTCAGAACAAAGGATACATATAGGAAACATAAAATATTCTAATATGTTTGTAGTGTTTAGAATAATGACATTTATTTTGATTCTAAAGCATATTGAATTTTAATTAATTTTCAAGTCTTGCTATCCTACCAAAGAGATGTAAAGGGAGATGAATATGGAGATCAGCTCTGTTTCCTTTTATGTTGAAATATGAAGTGCAGGTACTCGAAGATATGCTCAGGAAGACTTTTTTGCCAAGAATTTACTTATCAACATTTTAGTATTCTGGTGAAATAACTGAAAACTATAATGCAAAAATATTTATGCATAGTTTAAACATATACCTTGCAGAGTTAGACCTAGTACCACAATTATTTTATGTATTGAAAAGACCACTTCCTGTTAAAGGAATAAGGTATGGCACGGTTTGGGCTCGAAATTTACTTTTTAGTTTGAAAAAAAAGGTAAATTATACAGCTAACTAGAAAGGCTGTCTTTTCAAGGACAAGTTATGACAGACAGGACCACGTTTCAGAAAACCTAAATGAGATCCCTTTGAACCTAGACACATTAGTTTCATTATCTTCGTATTTTGCATTAACCTGTAATTAAGTGTATGGAAGCAGCGAAGATTAAGTAACTCATTTTTAAAGTTTGCAGTCAGCTAATGATGCTTCCAAGGCATTTAATTTTTTAGGAAGGTGCCCCAAATGGGTTCTGTATCTCCCTCAATGAAAATGGCTTCAAAAGAGGTAGAATTACTTAAGCCTTCTCAGAGCTTTGATGATTTCAATTCATCTCATGACCCTTGCAGATGCATTAAGGGAAGGCCTTGGACCAACAGTGCATCCAGGACTCAAAAAAGTCAAAATTCTATTTTCTACAGAGCAGGATAAAATTTGGTCCCTCCAAGGAAGTCATAGCATGGTCTGCTGTTCTACAATCACAGGGACTTAACTTTTTCTACCCTATCTTTCTATTTACCCAGTTGGGAGATGAAGCAGTGCATTAACACCTGTGTGCTGAAACCAACTAATATATAAAACTAAAAGATAAGTTAAAGAAGATCATAGAGGTACTGTCACTGGTCCAAGTCATGAAAACTAGGGAAAATAGTTTCAACTAATAAATAAGTTCAAATATATCACACTATGATCAGAAACAATAACTAAACTTTTTAAATCATTTTAGTTACAAAGACTTTCCCTTAAATTTTGCAAAAATCTGAGTTTTTTGAATATACTTATTCTGAAAAGAATAACTGTGGTCTTCAAAGTTAAGCAGTATTCTTGTATTTATACAAAGCAGGATTTTCTTATGTGAATATCTTCCTATCAAAAGCTACAGCTTATATTTATAAATCTCTAGATCACAAGCTTCTTTTCTGTATGATCTTTTGGTCCTGGTAATACTTTTGACTTTAAGTTGTGGGTAATTTTAAGTTATGATGAACATCTGAAATTACTTTGGTATCTATTCCTAATTTTTCTGATAAATCATTAGTAGATAAGAGTACGAAAAATAGTCTCACTAAAAAGATACAGTTAGAAAATTAGTATTTCTTGAACATATTAAGGTTTGCTCATATAAAGGTGGAGTTCAGGATCTTTTTGAGAGAGGGTAAATCTGACAGTGAAATAGATTTGACAAGTGCAAGCTCACAGCTCAGTCGTCAGTAGCACTATCTGTATGCCTTATGCACATTCCTGTTTCTATAGCAACAAAACCAATATAGCGTTTCCCTTTCTTTAAGGGCTTTTTTTAAAATTTTGAATGATAACATAGACTTGTTTTATATGACAATAACATGAATATTCATGTTTTGCAACAAATGACCTAATTAAGGTCAACTCCTCTCAGAATTAGTAATGAATGTTTGGTTGGATTACCACTTCTATACTCACTAGAAACTTTTCATTATTATTAATGAATTTTTATTTATAGGTTCTTCTTTTATCTGATGACCTTGATCTTCCAAAGTGATCTGCCAGGGTGGATCCTTTCAAAGGGATGAAAACTGTATTGTTTATTTGGATGAAAGGGCTTTATGTAATGTATTCTATAATGGAATACAAAAGCTTGAGCCTTGACTCTTTTTACATTCTTTCTGTTTTCTAGAAATTAGGGAATGTACCATGACACTGCATAGTGGTGTAACTGACCGATCCATTACTTTAGTATTTATGCATTGTTTTCATTCCTAGAAAATGATAGAAGAATTATAAAGGAATATCTGATGTTGGCCTCTGAGAGTTCTGTTCTGGTGTTCAGTTTACCATAATTAAAAAAAACAACAACCAAACAAACAAAAAACAACATTAGATTAGACAGTATTGCTTTGAATCCACTCTAGTAATATGTCATCAGCCAGCCATCACTAACCTTGAACCTCCATGTGTAGATTGATAGCTTTTTTAGCATTCCATTATTTTCAGTTTCTCCACATCAACTGCATCTTATTCACCAAGTATCAGTGTAGTTTATTCCATGTAAAAATCTGTCCGTTAAAAGTATTAAATTTTCAGTCACACTTTTCTTTTAAGCATTCTGTGCTGTGTTCTGTTCAGTGTCAGTGTCTTTAGTTCTGATTTTTCAATTTTGTCCCTCTCCTTTTCCTTGACTTGTTAGTCTGATCCAACCTCTTCTACCTCATCTGATGATTATCAATATGTTATGGAAGCTAAACTACAAGAAATGATCTCCATACGTAGGAAGGTAGTCCTACTGGACTTTACTTTCTATTGCTAAATAGAATCCATCTGATTTGTTTTCATTTTCTTTAACTTTTTTTTTATTTATTTATTGATAATCAACCATCGTGCAGTTCAGTGCTTCAGGAGCTTACAATTTTACGATGGCAGGTTTGTGTTCAAACCATGCACAGTCTGCATGTTACATTTGGCTGATTTCATTGCTCATAAATAACTCCAATGTTTTGCTGATGCTTGGATGTAACAGGCCTTTGTAGCTGACACATTTCAAGCAATGCTGTTCAGCTGCCTGTTTAAATAAAGTTTATTTTTGGAAAACTAAGTTTGCAGTTAGTAGTAGCTTGCTTTATGTTTTGTTCAAACTTTACTGAGATGAAAACTTCCAAAGCCATTTAAATTACAGAAACAGTATTTCTATTTTTCTGCAGGCAGAAGAAAGGCATGGAAACATTGAGGAACGCATGAGACACTTAGAAGCTCAACTTGAAGAGAAGAATCAGGAACTTCAAAGAGTATGTGTATTGTAGACATCTTCTGTGTACTTTTCTTTTAATTTGTCAGTATAGTGCTACATTATGCACTTCAGCACCCAAATCTACCTACTGGTAAACATGTTATTTATAACAGTAATGGCAGCATCTTCCCACTGTACTTAACCATCTTAATATATTAGTTTACACCTAGTTGCAGAGTTGAAAGTATTCTGCTGTTACAAAAATGAATGTGCATTAATCAGTCACTGTAATTACATTTCCAGTGGATTTTTTAAAGAAGGTTACCAAGGTTATAGTTACCATTTTTTAAATTATTTTTTAATGATGCAAGTCTGTAGTGGTTAATTTTGGACACCAATCTGTCTCTTCTACATTAAAGGCAAGGCAAAGAGAAAAAATGAATGAGGAGCACAACAAAAGATTATCGGATACTGTAGACAGACTTTTGACAGAATCCAATGAACGTCTGCAACTACACTTAAAAGAGAGAATGGCAGCCCTTGAAGAAAAGGTACAGTGCAAAGAGCAGTATAAGGTTTATCTTAATAAACATTTTGTTGTATGTTCTGCTTTTATCAGGATGGAGGCTGATTTTGTATTACCAAATACTGCCACAAATATGATCTAACTTACACATTCAACTCTTAATTCAAGAGTGTGTCCAAGTGTCTTTCCAGAAGTACTGCAAATATGCTCAACATTTTGAGTCCCAGTTTTATCAGCCAAGAGTCTGATGAAGAGCTTGTAAAGGACCAAGGCATGACAGGGTATGAGGCAATGAGAGAAAGTAAACAAGAACCGAGGAACGGCCACATCTCAGATGTGCT
The DNA here is from genome assembly GCA_013397135.1 of Pachyramphus minor. Lineage (NCBI taxonomy): Eukaryota > Metazoa > Chordata > Aves > Passeriformes > Tyrannidae > Pachyramphus > Pachyramphus minor. The sequence continues at coordinate 100,119 of VYXB01009275.1, read as the reverse complement.
GTCAATCCTTATTTAACCTGCTGATTTTACCTCACGTCCTCTGGGAAGTGTAAAATGCTGTCACCACAGAAGAAAGAGCATCCACCCTTGGAGAGGGAATGTTGTTTACGAGTTTTCCGTGATGGGAGAAAAAGTAGTCCTGCAAAATTCAAAGCCCTTGACCAAATTTATATTTGCCCTCCTTAATCCCTCCATCTTCTACTTATTCACCCTCAGTCTGATCTGAGGGGAATCTTTCACTGTTTTTTCCAAAGGATATTTCAGAACCTCTCAGATGATGTTTTACTGATTTACATCATTGAAACAAAATGTTGCACAGAGCAAGAAAGTCTTGCCAAAGAAGAAGCTGGGAGAAATAGTTGTGTAAGAACAAAACTCAATTGAATGAAGATGCAACGTTTTTGCTGTTCTAGAAAACACATGGTCCTACATATTTGAATTCTTTCCAGCATTTAAAATTTTAACTGAATTAAAGAATTTTAAAGTGGAGCTTATATGAACTTTGCAAACTTGTACTACATGTATACAGTGATAGCTGATATATTAGCATATCTCTAATTTCTTTCTTATTTTTTTTTTCCTTTATTTTATTCTAGAATGTTTTGATTCAAGAATCTGAAAGTTTCAGGAAAAATCTAGAAGAGTCCCTACATGACAAGGTACTGTAGAATATTGTTGTTTTATCTGTATTTATCGAAACATGTATATTTATTATTTGGAGATGTGCATATGGTGTATTAATTATCTAAATATCATGTAAAATCTTCCTGACATCACTGATAATTCCTTTAATTACCCAGATGCCATAAGCAGCCTTAGAAGGTCTCTAATTATTGTTCTGAGATAAGTTCATGGTTGGTATCCTAGCCTCAGGAAGTTAATACCAAAATTCATATTGGTTTCACTGGCTCCGGAGTTTTGGTTCTATCAGTTTTAATTCTGACCAAGTCTTGTTTAACAGAAATGTATGCATAACTGGCTGCACTTTCATAGTAAGGAATATAATTTCTTGATGAAATTCTTCCTAACAGGTGCAATGGCATTATGCTAAATATAGATGAAAGTGGCTTTTCTTCATTCATTGCAAATTAACCCCTAGCACTGTGTAGTGAATCAGTCAAATAGATTATAAATATTTGTCCCAGTCCCAAATATGAGGATTTTATTTTGAAATTATTCTTGCCTTGAGCACAGTAGGATACTCAAATATGTCTGTATTCAGATTCACAGAAGTGTTTTCACAATGTATCAAATCCATTTAAAAGCAAGTGTATAGAATTTTAAAAATATAGCTCCATTTGATAGTAATATAAATATATCATATAGAATCCAAAATCAAGGCCTTCAAGACATTAAAAAAATTGTTATTTTCTACATTTAGATAATTTGTAGAAAGGCAGCAAGATTAAACAACCTACTCCAGTGCCTCACCACCCTCACAGTAAAAAAATTTCTTCCTAATATCTGAAACCTACCCTCCTTCAGTTTAAAGCCTTTATCCCTTGTCCTATCACTACATATTCTGACCCAGAGCTTCTAAATTTCCCACTTTGAAGGGTTTATGTGTTCCACTTTGATGAAGAAACTGAAGCAATTTTGAATGTATATAACAGCAGATACTAATAATCTCTAAATAACTAATCTCTAAATGTTACAAGTAGAGTATCAGTCATCTCAGTAATTCGGTTCAATCAAGAAATAAAAACTGTAAAAACTATAGTAATATATATAAAAACTGTATATAAAAACACTATAATAATTTTTCATTAACAATAATAATTCGGTAGCAATAATTACTGAATCTGATATTACTTAGGTGTAGATCCTTATCCTTGCTAGCACTTTGTAATACTGAACATTTTGAACTGTAGGAACAGCAGTGTTATATCTTCATACCATTGTTCTTTCTTAATTTCTTTTAAAATTCTTTGATTTCACTTTATTAGTAGATGATAATTATCTGTGCGATTTGAATTTCATCAACTCAACAACAGCAAGAAGTATAACTCTAGATCAACAAATCACCTAAAATGCAGTTGTGTCTAAGTCTGCATCTCTGTCAGTAAATGAAAAGGCCAGTATGCAACCTCATACTCTCATAGAATCTTTTAGGTTGGAAAAGGCACACACATGCCTTCTCCAAGGCTCTTTCTGTCTTCTCTCTCTCTTCCCCCACCCTCTCTGGCCCAAAGAGGCCTTGTGCATTTTTGCAAACATGTTATTTCTCTCAGCATACCAGGGAGAGGGTTAGCTTGCACACAGTCTCTCCCTGCAACTTTCTCTGAAATGCAGAAGGAAAGAAAAAAAACCACCTAACTCTTTCAAGAAGGCACTTTTCAGTCTTCCTAAGTGAAATCGAGTTCTATCTTTCCATTACAAAATCTTCCACAATTACACATATCCCTACAACCTCCTCTTGATGTATACACCTTATTAGCAGTAATAACACTCAGTTGAGTTATAGTTGAGTTAGTTGTTTAGTTGAGTTTCTTGTTATAGTCAGTGTTTTGTTCAGTGTATCTTTTCTTACTTGGTTTACTTTATGAGGATAATATCTCGTAAAGTAAATATATTTTGTATATCTTACTATTCTTATTACAGGAAAGACTTGCCGAAGAAATTGAGAAACTGAGATCTGAACTGGATCAAATGAAATTGAGGGCTGGTTCTTTAATCGAACCCACCTTGTCAAGGTAATATTTAAAGATGAAAATTTCCTCTCTTTGAATTGAAATTGAGCATAAGTGTCAAGCCTTTGCAGCAGGGATTTGTTCAAACCACACATAATTATAGTATGTATTTCTTTAAAAATATAAAAATTTGTGCGATGATTATTGCTGTAGCTTTTCACTTTTTTGATAGGTAAATGGGGCATAATACCAGTGAGTATACACTGAAATATTACTGAGACTCAAGAAAGACTCTTAAATTATGAAATATTTTGAAAGGTATATCCAAATACCCTATTTTTTTCCCAGACTTTAAAAATAAATTTGAAACTGTCATTTTTAATGCTGTAATTGATCAGCATATTTATGATAATATTTATTCAATCAATTATATCTAATTTTTTTTTTGTTAGTGAGACATAACTCAGCTGTGCTTAATGTGTAGCAAAAGGCCACAGAACTTCAGCTAAAGATGAAGGCAGTATTCAGAGAGATCTGAAAATATCATAACAGGACATTAAACATTACACCTCTTTTGGGTGTAAAATCAAATGGAAACAAGAGTAAGGCAAATGCCATAAAAATAACCTCTAACAGCTGAAGTGAATTTATCATACTAGAAAGTCTTTCTTAACCCTTGAGATAAAATTGTTACTTTATTGATAATTGTATACCATGTGCTGTTTTCATAACAAGCAACATGTGAACTTTTAAAACCTGCCAGCAAACCTGCCAGCCAAAGCTCATGGACCAAAGCTAAATCAGGAGCTCTCTAATCATCTGAAGTTATTCTTGTTCCATAGTTTTTTTTCTTCCCTCAGCTGTTTCCTGATGATTATTGTCCTCAGGCATCTTGCTCAGTACCTGGATATGGTTTTTCCCTCAACCTTTTGCTATCTCTTGGAATAATATTTTTCTATATATGGAGAAGTGTAAATCGATGAAATTCAAAATGTGATGCTTATAACGGTTCAAATTTTTGTTCCTTTCAGAGTGTGACTGCAGGCACACAGCACTTTTTTGAGAGTGTTTGCAGGGATACATGCTATTGAATTGCTGCAACAAGCAGCAGATTCGATTTTGGAGCAGCCATCCTTGGTGAACAGCAGCCTTTCTTGCTGAGTAGATGAGTATCATTAGCTTGTGCTCTGTAAACAGGAGCTGATTTGCCCTTGTCAAAGGGTTGTTTGAACTTGATAAGCTATCTAAACGTCTTGGGAATCCAGCAGGTTCTGCTAAACAGTATACTTTCCCTTCTGTAACCTCACCCTCTCAGGCATAGGAAGTTATCAGCATTAAATACTTCTTGTTCTCGGCCCATATTCAGTTCCACATTGGCAGGAGTTTGTGCTTTCAGCAAAATAACGAAGCTGGTCAGCAGATAAATATCTGCAGCCAGAGACCAGAACCTGGACTGTTTCTTTTGTTCTGCCAACTTGCTTCACAAGTGCCCAATGTTATCAATTACCAGAACAAAAATCTATTGAGATAATTACTGTACACAGAAGGTAAAACCAGACACTGTCCTATGGGGTTTTTTTGGTTACATTTCATTTTTTTTACTGTGATTATGCTATTCATGTATTTTTATGTGGAGATGACTGATGTGTTAAGAAACAGAAATTTTTCAGGTCTCTACTTCTGAGGTTGAATGCTTAAATGGTGCATAGAGCTTTTGCTCTTCTGACTTGGCTAAGGGGCCCATGGTTAGGATGATTCTATTGCACCATGCAGGGGACTTTTGCTGCTGCAGTTTGACCAAGGACAGAAAGGCCAGGAAGCATTATTAGCAGCCAAGAAAAGATATGCTGAAGTCATCCCATATATGCCTTACCAGAATATCCCAAGATCTACCAGAACTGGAGGAAAAATATAGGAATAAAACTGAAAAGTGTCATCAAATAAAGATTAATAATTCCTAACCAATGTTAAATATTGCAGAGCAGTTCACTAATATTTTCATAACCTAGAGCACAGACTTACAGCAGGAAAGCTTTATCGATATGTTCACATGTAACGTGCTTACAGTAACCTCAAGCATATTTATTCAGGAGAATAATAGAAGGAAAATATAAAGGATAGTACATTCAGCTGCCAGTTCTAATTATCCTGAAATCTGCTTTTTTCTTGTTAAAGTTTTGGATGGTAAGTTCTTCTGTGCACATAATTTTTTTTTGTTTAAACAAAGAAATCTGTGTTCCTAGACTGAAGGTCTTTGGATTGTTGTTGTTGTTATTCCTATTACTGTCTCAGTGCACTTATGTGATTTTATTTATAGGCCTCACCTTGACACATCAGCAGAGCTGAGGTACTCGGTGGGCTCACTGGTTGATAGCCAGTCTGACTATCGGTCAGCTAAAGTGATAAGGCGACCTAGAAGAGGCCGGATGGGAGTACGCAGAGATGAACCAAAGGTTAAACCCCAATTTCTTCTCATATATTCCCTGATATGAGAATGTATTTCAGGCTGTTAAGCTTACAGTTTGTTGGGGTTTTTTTCCAGAAAAAAACCTATAGCGGAAAAAACCCAACCCACCATACTTGACTATATGTCTTTTCTTGGTGTCTTTCATAATAAATTTTTGTGGTAGTAGTGGTAAACACCATGTGCAGTTATGTGAAAATACTTCGTCATTTGCAGTAATATTGCAAGCAATAATGGAGAGTTAATCACTGAATAAGTATTTTTAAATGCTAGTTGCTTTCCTTTCCCATTTTTTAGAAGTTTGACTTTGCAGTTGTTTTCCCTGACATAAGCCATACACATCCTAATTCCTTCTCAGGTAAAATCACTCGGAGATCATGAGTGGAATAGAACCCAGCAGATCGGCGTTTTGAGCAGTCATCCATTTGAAAGTGACACTGAGATGTCTGATATCGATGATGATGATAGAGAAACACTTTTCAGCTCCATGGACCTGCTATCACCAAGTGGCCATTCCGATGCCCAGACTCTGGCCATGATGCTTCAGGAGCAGCTAGATGCAATCAATAAAGAAATCAGGTGTGTAGCCTGAATTGGCTGCCGTGCACTTATGATTACAGCTTCAATCTTCCTTTAGTGCTTGAGTTCAGGTACCATTCATAACAGTTAGGAAACCAGCCGAACATTTAAAGGATTGATAATGTGTCCACTTTCCAGTGGCGAGTATTTGATTGCATGAAGATAACAATGGCGTCTTTCTTTTCTAACCATAGAAATTTCTTTCAAAAAATGTTCCAAGTGGAAAACTGTTGGCTAATTGAAGAGAAATAAGTTTTGCAGATTCGCAAATCGCAGATTTGACAGATTGTTGTTCACAGTCCTCTTTTCAAGGTCTTTGTCATTGTTATGCATGACTCCACTTACTCAGCAACAACCTCCTATCAGAAATATTTGATTTCAGTGCTCTTTGTGCTTTCTTCTGGTAATTATCCCTATGTGACATCCAATATAAGCCATGTTTTCTAACACATGGTTTTGATTTTCCCTGTAGACAGCGAATATGATTTTTCATACTCCAGTTGGATTACAGTGCTTGGAAAAGGGTACTGAATAGAATATATCTTAATAATTTCTGTGCAAATTTAATGAAGTGATACAGAATCAAATTACATATCTTAATTAAGTGATTTTTCATAAGTGAAATAATATTTTAGATTTAAAACATTCCTACATTTTTTTCAGGAAAGGCAACTTTAAAAAAGGCTTAGTGTAAGAAAAATGTCCTCTAATTAGAGACTATTTTTCTAGAAGGAGGTGAAGGAAATGTTACTAAATTTGTTAGGGACTTTCTTGTAATATTATAAACATAAATACTGTGGTTAAAATGATAATCGAAACTAGCTTGATTATCTTTTGCCAAATCTGTCTTTCTCTGATCAAGGTTAATTTCAGGGGAGAACTCTATTGGAATGTATTGAATTTTAATAACTTTCCTGTTCTGGGGGAAACTTTTTGTTACAAACCTACAGATTTGCTGGCCCCAGAATGTCTTCATTCAAATTGGATTACACTGCTGTTTTCTCAAACCTCTTATTACACCTGTCAAGATAAAGAGTGAAAGAGATATGGTATTGGTGTTGGGAAGGTAAATTCCTTAAAACAGTGTATATGAAAGAGGCAACCTTATCCATATTTTCTGTTGTTACAAAGAAGTCAGTGCTGTGACCAATTTAGGAAGCTGTAGATGTAACAACTGTATTTGTTTTTAAAAATACTTTTGTCAGTTTAACAAGTAATACAGTAAAGGATTGTCACGAGGAATTGTACCTGCAGGTGACATAGTGGGATACTATTTGTGCCACCCTGAATCAGGTCATTGTTTTACTTAACTCAGCATTCTTGACTCTGATATTAGGTACAGTTTTATCTCAAAAAGGCAGCGACAGTGCCCTTTGTATATGGCCATTTTTACTGGAGGTCTGCTGAGTGTAGTTTATTCCCCTACTACTAATCTTATACTGAAGTGTAGGCTTTTATTATCACCACCATAATTATTAAAGGGCCAGTTAAGTAATTTTGAATTCTTTTTTTTTTCAATGGTTCGGGAAAAATCATTCTATGAGAATATAAAACGTACTGCACTTCATATTTTCTTGATTTATGGGTTGTTTTTTTTTCTTGACAAACATGATCAGGGTATATCAAATGATTTGAGTTATCAAAAGAGATTAAAAATGCATTTTGTCTTAGTTTTTTTATTATACAAGATGATTCAGAATTTAGATTACTAAAATGAAAAAAGATTGTTATAATTCCCTTTCAAAATATTATTGGTCTTTAAGTTTCTGGAATGCCTTATTTCAAAAAGAACTGTAGACATTTTATACAAATTCTGAAATGGTTGTTAGGGAAGAAGATTTATCACAGCACAGGAATATTTAGGTTTCTATTTTTAATATATTATAGTTTTGTTTATTGTACTTGCTTCATTTTATTCTGAGAAACCTGGTTCATATTTTCAGCCTCCCCAAACTTTGCATTCTCCCTCATTTAACCCAGATCCCTCATACTTTTTCCTCCTAATTGCAAAAACAGACTACTCTTAATATGGGTTTATGGGCTTACAAATGTTTGATTTCAAAGACAATTTTCCAATCTAGGTGCAATCACAATTAAAAAACAAAACTAAAGAACCCAATGGAATCATCCTGTTGAGGTGATATATGTTTAAGAAGCTTACTGTGCTTGTCAGCAAGAGAGATATTTTAATGAAATTCACTTAAAAACACAATGCTTTAGAAACAGATATCATTTTTTCATCAAATTGTAGAGATGAAACAATTGGTTTTGCAGGCTCTCTTGTTTCATTAATATGGATTATTTTAGCAATTCCCTTCTTAAAGGCCCAATTTCATTTGACTTTAAGTTTGTGAGTTTTAGCAAAAGAAAATCAGATGAAGGCAACACAGTATTGGAATTAGTTATCTATGGTAAAAGGGATTGTTAGCCTCTCTACCCTATACTGTCTCCTTTGCAAAGGAAACAGTCTTACTGAAATGTCACACGCCAGATCTTCCTGTTGGACACATTCTTCAAACAGGTTTTGAGAATGGAGAAGTTAAGAAAAATCATTTTAAGAAATTATAATATATA
>VYXB01009275.1:28854-91804 GCA_013397135.1 Pachyramphus minor | reverse complement strand
ATAATTTTATAACTCTGATGTGAAAATACCCTTTCCAATATTATTTTTTAGTTGACCTACAATATTCAGCTTTGTTTTGTCTACTTTCAAATCTCATTTTAAAGGAAACAGTTTTTAGTTTTGCTTTGGGGATGTGAAGAGAGAAATGCAACCACCTTCTTCTTTTACTTAATAAGGTTAATCCAAGAAGAGAAAGAGTCGACAGAACTGCGTGCTGAGGAGATAGAGAATCGAGTGGCCAGCGTGAGTCTGGAAGGCTTGAATCTAGCCAGGGTCCACCAAGGTACCTCCATTACTGGCTCAGTGACAGCATCATCACTTGCAAGCTCATCTCCTCCCAGCGGACACTCAACTCCTAAACTCACCCCTCGCAGTCCAGCCAGGGAGATGGACAGAATGGGGGTTATGACGCTGGTAAGAAACTGTGACAGCAATTTTAGGTGTAGTATTTCTCATCTTAAGTACTTAATCACTGTGTGACTGATTCATCTCTCTAATTCTGTATTCACCTCTTCATCGTATATACACAGATAGCAAATTCCATTGCATATGGATGTTTGGGTGGTTTGGGTCTTTGTTATAGCGGTTTTGAGCATTGCATAATTCACCAGGGACATAATGATATGAGGATCAAGGGCCACTGATCACTGCAATTACTGTAATCAACTTATATGTAAAAAATGTTTACTAATGGGAAGCTCTGAAGTGATACAGTTATCACACAGTGGTCTCTGGGACTAATGCTGAGTTTAAAGTTTCAGGAAATGTCTAGAAGACATTAAGAGAGCTTCCATTGCTTTGGATATATGATCATTTAGATATACATTTTGTTATGTGTACTCTTTTATACTTCCAGCATTTTTGTGACAGTATATCATGCACTTGAAATAAATACTTTATAAGTACTAATAATTCATTAAACAGATATATTTCACCATTAGAAGCAGCACACACATAGATATCAGGCCATGAAATTACCATGCAAAGCATTTCTAACATTACCTTTAAGGACACATTCAAAAGTGCCTGGTTTGATTTGAAAAGGGATTTGCAAAAAATTAATTTTGATCCTAGATAAAAAGAAGCAATACAAGTATGTGAAGGTAATATGTGTCAACACATTCAAGGTGTAAAACTCTAATAATGATCAGAGTACAGCCTCAGGGTTCAGTGTTCAGCGTGAGCTACAAACCCGTTTGGAGCAATATAAAACCCTTTAAGCATTAGGGGAGAAACAAAGCAGCCCACTCTGCTGATCTGCACATACAGGGGAGTAGAACAGGGTATGTGTAAGCCCATTTTTGATTCGAATTTTGTCTGATAATCATAATGTCCCCAGTGGTCCATTCCTGGGAAGAAGCAGCACTGGTTCACTCTAGAGCCTCTCATCAGGGGGAAAATGAACTTTGATCCCAATCAGAATGCAGAAATTAGCTCTCCTAGCAGAGAAGGTTGCTAAGAGCAGCTGGGAATGGAGCCTGGCTATTCATTCTTCTCAGCTGGGGGTAGGGACTTTTGTCAATGATCATCTAGCCAAGTATGACCTTTTCCTCGGAAATGACAACTACTCATCCAGTTTAACTCCCTCCCAATTGAGTATGGTGTTTGCTACTTTCTTGGGAACTAAGGGCAGCAGAGAGGAGGTCAGGGCAGACATTTGTGACTGATTCTTTTCTGCCTCCAGTTCCCACTTTTGAACAGCAGAAAGGAAAATATTGATTGCACAGATCGTTGTGGAGGAGGTGAGTGTGGAGGCAGCTGTGCTGCCACTTCACCAAAGCAGCACCTTCACAAATATGCAGTTTGGCTCCATTTCCCCAGCCATTTAAACTAAATAATCTCCCTACAGAAAAATGGCAGTGGTTAAACTGGTCATCCAGGAGATACCTGGTTTGCTTGGTTGCCATGATTAGGACAGTGTAGTATTGGGTCAGTAGGTTCATCAGATTCAAACATAAAATGACAGCATAACCTCTATGCTTCATGTTGCCATGGTCTCACTGGCATCCAGCTCTGACCATGCTAGAACTCAGATGGATGTGTCTGTATGAGTTGCAGTTGAGCTCTTGACATACTACAAGCAGTAGAAGCAGCAGCCCATGGCAGGCTCAGCAGCACAGCCTGCAGCTTTGCTCACCTTCATCAACTGTTTCGAGACGCTTCTGCCCTGCACTGTTTCAGCAGGAGTTCAGTGTTGACTATCTCCTCCTTACTGGCTGGGGACAGACACAAACTTGCCAGGCATCCTCAAAGTAGAAACTTCGAGCTGAGAAGAGTTCTGTAGAGTCCTTGTCTCTAGAGCCCAAATTGCCAGATGACCCTGTATTCATTGTCTGGAGAAGAAGTACTGCATGAGTTTCCACAGCCCAGGTCCATGTAGTAAATAAATTCTGCACAGGATCTTCAGCTTTCCTTAAATGAATGAGACATCCACCAAAAATAAAAATGTAAAGGGGATTGAACAAGACACATTCTAGCAGCCTTCTATTGCCAAGTAATACTGCAGTACAGAAGATAGGTGAACCTGTATTAATTTTCTGAAAATGCCAGTCACTTTTTCAGACACTATTTGGTGTTGATATTTTGTGCTTTTACTTGATATGATAGCAATATATTTGTAATATTAGATAAAACTTACATAAAAATCTCTGCTGGGGATAGCCTAAATATTTATATGAAACTCAAAAAATAGAAATTGCTACTATAAGCTTGCAATGTCCAACTCTTCGCTGAGTTTATGAAATTGAAGGAGATTGTAACTTTAGGGGGAAAAAATACTACTTTTCCAGAATAACATATATTTTAGGCATTATCTTATGTTATTACTTCAAGTATATAGTATAATCAGTATGTATTATGGATAGTGTTACATTACCCACTTCTCACTTCTGAATGTGAGAACATCAAAAGTGTGATATTTTATTATGCTTCAATAAGATTTATTAATCATTCTTTTTTTGTTCTTACTGCTTTTGCGACCAATCTAAGCCAAGTGACCTAAGGAAGCATCGGAGAAAGGTATGATATGGGGGTTCTTTTTAAGTTTGGGAAAGCACATTTATCATATTCCTCTGCTATTTATAAAACTGTGTCTCTTGCCAGCAACTGCATCCCCTCCTCTCCTTTTCATTCAGTTTCTGAACATAATCAGTCTACACCTGCCTGGAAAGGCTCACAGGGGTCACAGCTAAGCCACAGAATCAAGGCCCACCAGTGGTACATTGGAGTAGTAGCCTCTACAGCACCAATCTGAAACAATACTTATTTAAAAAAATTATGGACACAAAAGAATTACCTTCATATGTATTTTGGTCATTCTTCTTGCTGGAGGAACCAAAGTCAGATTCCTCGAAATCTTCTGGAGCAATATAAAATTGTTTACACAACTGGCCTGATTATGAGATCTATCTTCACATAACAGAAGATGGTATTTACAACAAATAATTATATGCTATGATAAAACTCCTTTCTGTCTGTGCTTATTTTCAAGCACACTGACTATTCTGTTAACAAACTGTGGAGAGAGTGGTCATTTTTATGCCTGTATTTACATTCTCTCTTACATACCTGAGAAACTTTGTTGAGTTGAATAACCCTGATTAATCCAAGAGACCCATTTACACATAAGGTTATCTTCACATTTAGACCTTCATTGTATCAACCTGTTTGGCATTAAGGAATGAACTTCTACAAGCATATTCTCCTTTCTTCCAAATACAAACTTTAGGCTGCCATATTTAGGCAATTGTTCTTACCCAGAATCCTTACAATTTGTTCAAAAAATTGCACTTGAAACCATACATGTTCATTTGACAAATTCATGCATCATCTGTTGAAACATTCCTGAAAAGCTAATCTGCTCTCAATGGAGTCTCTCTCCCTCAGATTGCAGTTGTTGAAGAAGATGGCCGCGAAGATAAAGCCACAATCAAATGTGAAACTTCTCCTCCTCCAACACCCCGAGCTATCAGAATGACTCATACCCTTCCTTCTTCATACCACAATGATGCCAGAAGGTAAGATGTTTGTAATATGAACTGGCACTTCACAGTTTTACCATGTAATATTAGTTTCAAATCATGTTGTTTAATTAGTCCAAAGTGACCCTGTTTCCCATGCTATGAGATAGAAAGTCTTACCCTTTGTCTCTTGTATGACCGTGAAAATATTTTTCAGTGCTAAAGTACGGGCTGGGTATTTCTGTTTTGAGGTACAATTTTCATGGCTGCTAGAAGTAGTAATACTGAAAATCCTAGAAAGACAAACAGCAGGCTGATTACTGTATTTTTCATTAATTGTTCTTAGCAAACTAAAAATATTTATTTTCAGTCTTGCCTGATGGAGAAAATGTGATCTTGTTGCTCTCTATGTTGCCAAATAATTTAAGGAAGGTGTGATTGTTTCACCTGTTGGGGGATCATTACTAAATTATAATCAATTAATTTGTTTGCAGAGCTGCTCAGAAGAAAGTAAAAAATTACCTGCAAATGTTAGCATGTTATTTATTCCATTTCTTTACCATCATTTTGTAGTAGTTTGCCTGCTTCATTGGAGCAAGAAAGCATTGGTCTTGGCAGTGTCAACAGCAGTCAGGACTCCCTGCACAAAGCTCCCAAGAAGAAAGGAATCAAGTCTTCAATCGGACGTTTGTTTGGTAAAAAAGAGAAGGCTCGACTTGGACAGCTCAGTAAGGAATTAGTAGTAACAAGCTAAGGTCACAATTTACAGTCATTTTTCCATTTTTAATTTTGTTTTTCTTTTCAGTTTTCAATTTGCTCATTTTTCTGTTTTTTCTGGCACAAATTTTCCATTAAATTTCATTGTTATCAGCAATTAGATTTGTGAAGAGTTTGCTATAACTGTAATCCAAATGAAAGGAGAATTCTGGCACAAATTACTGGAGTCATCCTCTTCACTGAACCTTCTGCTTCAATAGTCTGTTGAAGCAGGATAAAAATGCTAACAGTGTATTCTTGAATAACCAAATAAAGAGGAAGTGAGAAAGTAGTAAGTAATAAACCACTATAACAGGTGTACCTATGTGATATGGAAGGTCCTTGCAAGTGTAGCTGCTTTTCAGATTTCAGTGTGTCAATAGATGCTCTCTGATGCCTATTGCTCCATTGCATTGAATGTCCTCACCATACTCTTTCAATTAGTTATGCTGCTCACAGCAGTGGTTTGTTTTCTTCCTACTTCTTCTGCCCTTTTCCCTTGCCAAGACCTTACTCTGTTTAATTCATGGCAAAAATTTTCCTCTGCCTATTTCTATAGGACATGTCAATATGTACACATGCCAACACAAGTAACAATGTGTCAGTAAAACTGAAATCCTAGTCATGAAGATGTCATATAATATGAATTTGTGAGGCACTACATTTTTACTGCCATAGTGACCACATAACACTTGTAAAAGAATTTTAAGGCTTTGCAGTAATTGTAAACACTTAAGCAACAGGTTAGCCTGAAATTAAAAACCTACATTCATATTAAAATCTCTCCTTGTCACAACTAACAAGCCCATCAGTAAAACAGTACAGAATACCAAAGGTAATATTAAGGTCAAAGTGTCAGAGTAAAATTGAATAACTGAGGATTCTTCATTTATACTCCAACCTTTCCCCTCTCTGCCTGTAAGAGCCTTGTGTTCTTGAAAAAAAAACAACCTAATTTCTGATTGCAATTTGAATTCCCTTTTTTTTTCTCACCATGGGAAGAGTAAAACTGATTTAGTCAGTCTTTTAAATGAGAATGTATTAAATAAGTCTTTCAAATACACCTGCATATCAGCGTCTGCACTGATGGACAATTTTATAATTTTAGATTGCAGTTAAAGTTAGACTTTATTAATTTGAATTTACATTCCATAAAACCCTTTTTATTGATACTGATGGTTCATGCGTAATAATCTATGATTTCACAGTAACTCAGGAACATAGAGAACAAAGATATAATAAATGTGCTCATGTTTCCTGATAATTTTTTACTACCCACCGTGATTAATAAAACATATATAGAATTGGATAAAGTCTATTTATAATTCCCAAGACTAGATCATGAAATTACTAAAAGATATTAGCGATTTGCAATTATATGACATTTTTTGTGGCTTCCATCCTTTAGCTCAACAGCAAAGATTTCAGTACAATGCACATTTTAATTAAACAAACTAGGCTTACAAGCATGTGTAATGTGAACAGTAGAACTGTTAACTAACCAAAAAGTAGGAGCAAAGTATTTCTAGAAATTGAAAAGACATTGAGCAGCTAAATTGTAAAGTAGTTTATTCTCATCTTAATTTTTAACATATCAAAAGAAAATCATTTATTCAGTGGCCACTTCCATTTAATGGCAGTATCAGAGAATCATAGAATATTGCGAATGGAAAGGGACAATCAAATTTAAAAGACAACAATCAATTGCGTGACAGGTATGCTATCTGTGCAGCTATATAATTAGTAGTTCTATTTGTAGTAAGATACTATACTACAGAAATTTATATAGCAAGTCCTATCACTACTGCACTGCAGAATATCTGTATGGTTTTCATGACCTACATTTATAATGCAATATCAATAAAGGATGTCATTTATTTCCTTGCTTAAATGAAACATTCTAATATGATATAAACCCATGCTTCTTACATGGAAAATACTTTTTCAATTGCTTGTGTTTATATACTGTTATTTAAGAAACTGTATTGGAACCTCCACAGTTGCATCATTAACTTCAACAGTCAGGTTGTCTCCCATAATATTTCCTTACTCTATGTTACTTACAAAACTTTGAAATTATTAGTTTTCAACTACTAAATTTGCTAGAGGTTTTTTTTTTGTTATTTTCTACTGTTACCATCTCTGCTAGACCATTAGAATTATTGTTCAAAGGCAGATTCATGCCTCATGAAATCTTTCTTAGAATTAAGATTCAAGATTTCTAGATTCTTTAAGTTTTCTTCAAATTATTGGAGAAGGGGAAAGGAATGCTATGGGGAACATAAGCACATTTTGTTTCTTTCTTCCTTTATTAACTTGATTTTAAACTTACCCAGTCTTCTCTCACTTGGCAAACACCACACTAGACACTTCTGTATTCTTCTCGTGTTACATTTTAAATATTCTAGACCTAAACCAAACAATACATTCCAGGCATTTTTAGACCTGCCCAGGCACGCTGATCTTCATAGTGTATGAAAGATCACCTTGTTAGAAAACCTTTATTATGGCCACATCCAATACAAAGTACACCCAGTTGTTCAAAGGGCCAGATGTATTTGTCTTACAGAGAAATGTATTATGCCAAGGATACTCTCCAACCTGTAATAAACCCTCATTACACTGCACTCATAGCATCTCTCTCCAACATACTGAGAGCTGGTCTCTCAAGAAAGGTGTGATACATTGGTAGAGCAGTTTGCTGAATCAAAAACTTACTTGAGTCAGCAAGGTGTATTTAATGAGATTTTGTAAAACTTGGAAAGGCAGATGAAGTAAAGAAAAGGATACATTCAGGTTCTCTGCATTTGTGAGATGCATTTACGTCATTCTCATCATGAGACTGTCAGAAGTAGTGTCCTCTTTTAATACAGAAAAAAATCTGTCTAGACAAACAGGAGTGCTAAAACAGCACATGCTTTGAAAGAGCAGCTTAAAACCAAGCTTTTCCAAGTTAATATCATAAATAAACATGACGCAGCACTGGGGTTTGTTCTTATTTGATTGAGATGCGTGTAAATTTGACTTGTAATAGGCTGTGATGCTATTTCACTACATAACATTTATGCATTATTTTATGGTTAAAATCAATGAATCAGAATAGAATATTTGAATTTTGTGCTTTCTTTTTATGCCAGTGTCCATGCTACAATTGTTCACTATCCATTAGTAGAGAATTAAGAAATTGCCATTTTCAAATGGAGTCAAGCACCCATATTTTACCATACTGTTGTCTTCCTTCTCATGTCAGTTATACACCTTCTGAACAGGAGCAGAGAAGGGAAGCAGCCTTCAAAGAAGTGCTGCAGCACTTCTGTCTGTACACATGCATGTGGGAACGAGAGGACAGTCTGAAGCCAGAGCTAAGAGATTGTACTGGCAGATCTCTACATTCTCCCTTGAATCCAGGCAGCGATAAAAAGGGCAGCTTTCCTCTTCTGCTATAGGAAAGTCATATTAGTGGACATCCTGTATGATCAGCATGGATCATAAGTCATATCCTTAGTTTATAAAATGATTTTATTTTGGTCCATGTGTCCTTGCTTACTGCAAGCCTCCCTTGTCACTCTGTGTAAGTTATTCAAGTTCCCATGACTTTGACGGGATTTAGGTCCCTACAAGAAACCTCCAGGGAGATGTAGGAGGCTTTTTACTTCTCTGACAGAGTCTTTGTGTCATCTCTGTGAGTTTGCAGGGATAACAACATCAAAGACTCTCTATGAAAGCAAAATGAAGACTTTAGCACTACTACATTAAGTGATGCTGTATTATGGCAATAGTAATGAGACAGTTCTTGAGAATGCACTTTCATTTGTACATTTCTCAACTAAGATTAAAAAATGGGAAGAGCATTGCTTACTTAAGAGGTTGAGGCTGAGCCTTAGGAGGCAAAGAAAAACAGGCAAAGGAGATCAGGGTGCTTTTCTCATAAATGTCTACTAAACATTAGGAGAAGGAAACAATTTTTGCCCTCTACTTCTACTCTTTTCCATGTAGTAAACACTCCCCAGAATTTATTTCTGTAGGTAATAAATGTTCTCCACAAACACCAAATGTCATGGCTTAAGGAAGCAAACTTAGATGATGGTTGTGGGTGGGAGGGGAATTGAAGGGTTGAAGAGGGGAACAACTGGGCAAGAGCTATGGGAAAATACAGTGGGGGGTTGGTTTGGTTTGTTTTCCAGGAGGTTACATGGAAACAGAGGCAGCAGCTCAGGAATCTCTGGGATTAAGCAAACTTGGAACCCAAGCAGAAAAGGACAGAAGACTGAAAAAAAAGTGAGTACCTTTTTTATGTGACTTTGTTTGGCTCAAACTTGATTAAAATGTCAGGATTTGTGTTGGTTTTATGCAGACATGTAAGGAGAAGCAAGACAATCTACTATGGCATTTTATCACTGAGTGGTTTTTTTCCCAGTGTAAAAGTTTTTAAAGCTGGATATAAAATATAGGGGGAAATATTGAGAGTCTGACAATTGCAACAATATTTCATTTGTGAAAGAGCATAGGTTTATGAGAAAGAGATATTTTTCTATTTCACATTGTCATTAATTCTGTGCCTTTTGCCTGTGGTGCAGTTCTTAAAATATTAGATAGGTATTTAATGACTCACTACGTAGATTTTTTTTCAGAAGGTTAAAAAAGACTTTTTCATATTATCTATTGAACACAATGATATTTCTGTTTATAGAGGTCAAAGGCTCCCCGTAAACCCTAGCAGCTTCACTCTCTTTTGGCCTGACAGCAAATGGCAACCTACGCTATCTTTGATATGATTCCTTGTAAAAACAGTAAACTGACTCATAGCAGCTGCCAGGAGCTGTGGAGAACTAGTAAAATAAAGCTACAAAGGCAAAAGAAACCTCCTGTCAGCACTAGAGTTCCAGTGTAATTAGAGGGTGTCAGGGAAAAAAGATGGTATTTAAAAATGACTTTGCAAATTTATTATGTAAACAAGTAGGTTTATTTTTCATCTGTAACCATTAACTTTATGGCTATTATTTGGATTCTGAAAGCCTAGTTTTTAAATTTTCCAGGTTTCTTGCAGTCTTTTAATATTCCTTTGCAGAGTTTCAAGAGAATTTGCAAGTCTAATCCAAAGAACCTAGCAATAATGTTTGAACTTATGTTTAAATTTTTATGTAGAATATTTTTAATCACTACTTTCATGTCAAGCCCATGATGAAATATAACTTTAAGTTTACACATCCGTGTAATATACAAAGGTAAGCATTCCATTGAAATCAGCCTCAAGTTAGAAATTAGTCATTGCGCTAGCTGAGAGAGAAGAAACATTTTTAATTCAATTAAGAAACTCACAATAACATTCACAGAGATATTACAGTTGATGAGTCTTGTCCTTCTATTTATCTATAAATTTTTAACACTAATTAGTAATTTAGATATATATAGATGTAGAGTATGTTACTATGCTTTTTTACTAAAGCTCAAAAGTATCTTTGAAGCCATCATTACCATTCAGAAAGAATATAATTGAATTTTTGGCAGCCTTTTTTTAAGTCCCTATGTATCTTCCAGCTCTGAGGACTGAATGTACCACAAGGAACGAATATGTTCACTTTGTTCCCTTTCTTATGTGTTAGTTATTTAAACTGGGTAAAGTAACATAAGACTTGACACATACAACTGCATATATGACACAACTACTTCATATATGAGATTGCCTACCAAGTTTTGGGTCTAGAAATAACAAGTGTACAGGTAATCTGTTATTAATGTTCTGTCTAATCTTACACAATCACACTTTCCCGTGCTTTCTGCTTTTCAGGTCTTTCCTTTTTTTTCTCCTGTGTCTGTCTGTCCTTGGTTCTTTATGGATTAGATATAATCAAAATGTTGTCTGCCAGAAGGAAAGAAATCTTTCCTTTGTGACTATGACTATTCAATTAGTCTGCCCTGTGTATTATTTATTCTAAGTATGTGTTTTATAAATATGTTGCAAAGATATTTAAATTTTTCTCCTGTTCCTTTTAGATTTGCCTGTCTTCATGGTTTCCCACTGTAGAATCCTCAGAACTGTTTTTAATATTCCTCTTAATTTACTATTACAAAAAGGCTAACACACATTGCTAGTTTATGTGTGTGTATATATATTATATAGTTGTAGAGGAACCAAAATGTGGGAAAAAATGTAACACATTGTGTTAGAGATATACGTGAGATTCTACTGAATTATGATAGTCATTAGAGTGCCAAGCTATCAATAGAGTGTAAGAGAATTAACACCTCTTTATGAGAAATGCAGTCACAGAGTCACAGAATGGGTCAGGTTGGAAGGGACCACAGTCCAACCTCCTGCTCAAGCCGTGTCATCCCAGAGCACATGGCACAGGATTGTATCCAGACAGTTCTTGAATATCAGTTATGTATTTGCATGACTTACCTTTGAAAGTATTGAGTTGAAACAGTCCAGAAGTCATTTAAATGAAAGGTTTGTCTAGGTAGGTCAGATTCCTTTCTGCCAACACTTAGCAATGCAGAATCCCCTCTGGAAGTAGCTGCAAGATTGCTCTAGTGTGTAGTGCAAATGAGAATACTATGCTGTGTAACATTAATGGTGGTGGAGATGTGTATGAGGTCTTTTAAGAGGTAATAAGAGAAGTCTGAGAATTGTTTCCTATCTCATGCTGCAGCAGTGAGATTTAAGTCCAAATGATTGATTCCTTTTTACTGCCACACTAAACCACCCTACAAATCCTGCAGAGACAGTGAGCAGAGTAATGGAACATAGAGAAAAGCAATTCACCTTGTAAGGATTTCTGTGTCTAATTTAGATTAGGATGTAAAACTCCAAAAGACTCAGACCCACCAGTAGGACATTAAAGGATGGGCTAAAGCAGGGAAACACTACTTTGTATTACATTTCAGGTCTGAGACAGCTTTACTTATGCTGGCTTTGTCACTTCCTCTAAGAAATGAAAACCAAAACCGCTACCAAAAAAAACAGCCCACCTAAAAACCCAAACAACCAAAACCTCCCCAAAACCAAGATCAACAACAAATACAAAAAAACTCAAAATGTTGATGACAGAGTCAATTCTTTTTTCCATAAAACAGGTAAAATACCATGTACTGTAATTGTGTTTCTCTTTTACATGTGCAAATTAGGTGAAATGGCTTTCAGGCCTGTTAATAGCTCAGCAAATATCCCTGTCAGTTCAGTGGTAGTTGAGGTGCAAGAAAGCAAGGATTCTCCCCTTGATGGGAAACAAAGGTCTAATTCATCAGTGTGATCAGCACAGGAGTACTGTGATAGTAATCATGAGCTTCAGCAGACTTTGCTATTAGCTTTGATTTAGTTTGGATAGAAATTATTATCAAAGGACAGATTCCTGTTAAAATTATATCCATGGTATTTCTTTCAGTTTAATTAATCTCTTAGGTGAGAAATACTTAAAATTCTGAATATCTAATTGTGCATTTTTGAATGTATTCAACTTCACCAGTAATTCCACAAAGATACCTCTACCCCAGGGATGAAAATGACATTTCAAATTGTCAGCTCCTGCAGGTGGTAGGTACTAATGGTCCATCAGGTGTCCTGGCTACCTGCTCCCGCAGTAGCAAGCATGTGCATTGATTCTGCTTTGACCTCATGGAGTTATGAACACACTGCTGTGTGTTACAGTATTTTAGCTCAATTTCCAGGCATAGAATAGGGTACTGAATAATATAATTCACTCTCAAAAGTTTAATGAGAGAATAGGGTAATTCTGAAGACCAATTCTCTGTCTGGTGATTATAGTGTCATTAACCAAAATTTCAGAGTTTCCCTGCTTCTTGCTTAGAAGATGCTATTTAGATGTAAAATTTCTTTCAGTTTCAATTGCCTACTTAGACATCATTAAAATGTAATTAACAGTTTGTTTCAATGATATGCTAGACATTTAAAAATCTCAAACAAGAGTCTCTTTTCATCCAACACTTTGTTTACAGTAGATTTATTAGAAATAAGTCTTATTCCTAAAGCATCAAAGATAGATTACGGAAGCTGTGTAGAATTTTTAAATTATACCCAACATAGTCTTAAAATTGTCTGAAAAGATGAACTTAAGTGTCATGGGTTTAACTTGCCTAACTCATCTATAGATGTTTCTTCTCAGACATTAAATATATGACAGCTCTAGTTAATATTGAAACTTTTTAGGTCTTACTATTTGTAAATTGAGCATACATTTCTAGGAAACAACAGTTGAAGGTAAGGCTTTTAGGGTGTTATTCCATTATTTGCTGAAAATAAAAGATGTTGGGTTGTGACAAAGAGTAATGCACTTAATTTTTATTTAAATTAGTCCTTATATGCCAATTCCCTTGTTCTATATAAAAGCTGTATACATAATATTATATTTTGAATATAATATCTTCCTGCCTTTTGCCTGACTCTCAGAGCCTGTTTGCCTAATGAGTAACTACTTCAAGAAAACTCCAAGTTTAAGACTAGAACTATATTTGGCACAGATACCCTTGTTATGATCTGATTAGTGAGAGATGCCTCTGCCTAAATTAAGGTTCAAACGAGACCATATGCCTTAGCCAGTAATGTGGATTTTATTTAATAGTAAATGTGAGGTAGAGAGAGAGAAAGAAATAGGAAAGCGGGCAGGGGGGAAGTGGGTGGACAAGAAGGAGAGACAGAGAGCTCATGCAGAAGATAGTCATCACCTATGGATCTGGCAGCACCCTGTTGGTCCTTCTTCACCCTGGGCTTCTCAGTGGTGGGTGTCCCAGAGTCATTCTTTGGGGGGTACCACCAGGTATCCATGAGGTAATCACAGATGTTCCCATAACTTGAAGTGCCATGCATATCAGTTGTTTCCTTTCCCACAGTTTGCCACAGTGGGAATTTTTGTCTAGACGCATTAACTAAGATGTTCTAAACAGATCCCACCTCTACTAGGCCTTCCTGTTGCAAATTTCTCCCATCTGTGCTTATCTCAAGTTCCCACTGTGGTGGCTTGTCTTATGGCAAGTTCCTTCTGTGGCCTTGACAACGTTTGGAGACAGGCAACTGTGATCTTTAAGTCCTTGCAACCCTCTGTCACCATTATATTCATTTGAATCCCGTAATGATTTAAATAATTTGCACTCACCTAGGCCATACATTTTGATTAAGATATACTCTCCAGAGGGCATCCATCACAAAATGAAAAAGAGTTTTTCTCTTAGTATTTTTTTCCTAGTGATTAACCAGTCTCTCTCTGGAAAACAGTCACCTAATTTCCAATTCTGTATTTCGTGGCTGACTCCAGCTACCAGTTCTCTATATATACAGATGTTCATAATATCATCCTTTGTGGGTGTTGTGCAAACTGTGCACAATAAGTTCACCTTGGCATTCACTCAGAGTTGTTATGAGAACCCAAGGCAGGACCCAGCATAGGAAGTTTGGGTCAATCCAGTTTCTATTGCAACTCATAAAGGTTTGCAAAGGTTCAGGTAGAGGCATAGTGTCTCCTGAAACAGCAGAAGTTGATCAATGTGTGTCCCACAAGACAATTTCATACCTCAGAAAATGAGTTGATAACACTTGCCTGAAATAAAATGAACTGTATTCCCCTTAAAAATGCACATCTCAACTCACCTCATTTCAGGTAACAAATTGCAACACTTAACAAAAACTCTATAAATGTTTTCCTGCCCTTATAAATAAATAAAATACCATACATTGGACCCTTTATGAAAACTATCTTTAATAATGAACTCAGCCAAACTTGAAATATTATCAACAAATAGTCATGTTTACTTCCCTTTTTGCTTTAACTGTCCCAATGTACATCATTTGTTTTCTTCTTGTCCAAAGTTTTGCTTAGGCACGATGTCAAATTGTCCTTACCCAAAAACCTCACTGGTAGCAAATACAGCTCCAAAGAGTCTTGTTTTGTCTCTGTATGCTGTAGTATAGCTCTGAGTGCCCGGAGTATATATCCTTCTTAATTGTAATTTTTTATTTGATCTGCAACAATATGTAAAGAGGTGAGAGTATCTGTCTGAAGAAGGGAGAAAGCTGAAAAAAGAAAAGACTATATATGTTGTATGTTGCATAAAGTGTGTAATAATTGGTCATAATCCCTGATATTTCTTGAGATGTGTTTATTTTATCCTGTGCAAGGCACCAACATAAGGCAAGGTTTGAGAGACATTTAAGAGCTATGTACCCCTAGATTGCCATACAAAGGGGATTTTGACCTTGTACATGCTGATAGTACAGTGAAAGATTAGCCTAAGATATCCCTTCTGCAGCAATCCCAAATACAAATTATCTCCATGAAAAAGAATTGACAAGCAAGACAGTTGTTCTAGATCATGCTGGCAGGATTCCAGTCCAGAAATTGATAAATCCCATAGTTTAATAATATGAGTCAAGTGCAGAGCTTTAGCTTAATGTTTTCTTCAATTTTGTTTGATTTGACTCTGGACAAGAATCTATTAATTCCATATTTCCAAAAACAGCTTGAAGTGTGAGGCTTATATTTTCCAAAGAAAATCAAAATAAACCATTCTTTCCCATGAACCTGTTTTTGGGGAGATTTACTCCACAGCTACATGCTTTTGTTTGCCTTCTGCCTTCAAGTTCATTGCAGAAGAGCCTTGATGTGCCAGGATACATATATGTGCTTGCATACATGGTTAAAGACTTGTAAAATCAAGACCTCAGTAATTCTTCTATGTAAAACTGTGGTGTAAAAAGAAATTCTTAGTATTCATAGCCTTACAATTAACACTGCTGAGAGAATTGCAGTGCTGTTAAGTCTCAGCTGACTATGGTGATGTACATATTAAACAGCAGGAACATCCGTATGAACAGAAGAACATATTGGATTAATTGACTCATTTTTCTTTCTACTCAGAGCAAAAAGAAAAAGAATGATAACTATTGATAAGTTCATTTCATAAACAGGAGGCTGGGACTTTGAATTTTTTTTTTTTATGGGCAAGTTTTAGATCCCTGTCAGCAGGCAACTTGAAAAAATGTCTAGGTAGAGCATTTTGTGGAATTAAAGTTTGAAACACCATAATTATCATTTAGTTGCTTTTGAATCCACAGGATGCCCCTAGAATTAGGGTAATTAATTAGGTTTCATGTGTGCAGTTGCAATTAGGATTTGATGTAGTGTATTTGTGACTACAAAGAATTTCTGTCTTCTGCAGTATGCAAATTGCTCTTTCTAATAGTTTTCTTAATTGCATATATTTTGGAAAAATTAATCCAATTGGATTAATTAAGGTCTTTTTCTGTGCCATCCATCTAATGTTCCTCTATACAAAATCCTTACTAGACACCATTATATCCTAAACATATGGTACTTTTTTGTTTGTGTTTTTTTTTTTTACAGTAGCTCTTAAGAATATGATGCCTTACAGTAGCTCTTAAGAATATTTCACCACCCAGTCTTTTATTTTCTGAATCAGGAAAATTCAAGTTTTGCATTTAATTTCTTTCCTTCCTACTTCATCTATGAGAAACTCCCTGATGTTA
Organism: Pachyramphus minor; assembly: GCA_013397135.1. Classification (NCBI taxonomy): domain Eukaryota; kingdom Metazoa; phylum Chordata; class Aves; order Passeriformes; family Tyrannidae; genus Pachyramphus; species Pachyramphus minor. Next base: position 75,592 of record VYXB01009275.1, on the reverse strand, counting down.
GTAGCTTTCTTGTCAGTTCTTCCTCCTTTTCTAGCAAACAATACAGTGTTCAGTAGCCATTGTTTTCTATTTTCTCATTCTAGTGGAGGAAGGAAAGGTATGCAGTGTTCTGATATGCAGTTTAGGATTGTCTGCTGTGTGCAATGTGGTTTTGTCCTGTCTGGATTGTTGTCTATGAGACATACAGTATCTTTGAGACATACATAAAGATGAATTTTCTTTTTAAACTGAATTCCTTTAGCAAACATATTAACACTTACTGGAACACTTTCTTCAAATCATTACTCAGTCAGAGCTTTTGCAATGTTAAGAATGTATCTTGCTCTTACTTTGATACTTGGAGCCTTTTTAGAATTAGAAATGTAAAGATAAAAGGGTATTTATTTTGCAGAGATTATTAAACCTTACTTGGATTATTCTGACAATGAAAAGAACGATACAACGTATTTTGTTATATAAATAATATTTTAAAAAATATTGTATTCTTAAAAATATTTTTATTCTTCTTCAAGTTTTTTAATTCTTTTCCTCATAAAAGATAAGAATATTTGTATCAGAACATGGTAAGTTTTATCTACACATATAAGCAGTTTGGAATTTCTGGATAAATATAAGCATATACCCTAATGCATGCAGCTGGCTCTCTAAACAATGATCTCCAGCAGATGCAAATATCCCATTCAACTAACTGTAGAATTAAGATTTAAAGGAAGAATAGATAAAACAGCAGAGGCAAAAAAATCTACACAACCTTTAGATTAATACACGTGTAAGGAAAATGGTGTTCCTTCAATAAAATGGTGATAAATTTGTTGTCTTTTAAATAAAAGGCAAAACCCAGAATTAAATATCCATTTTTCTCTGCTGTATTTTATTATCCTCACACAAGATGGTCAGGAAGTGATGGAATGTCCCTTGATCCTCTACTCCTTCAGGTCCCATAAGTCAAACGACTGCAAACTGATAACTCCTTAAAGCTCCAAGAAAATTACTTATATTCAAATTAATCCCCCTGTTTATTTCTCTCTACCCATACCCAAAGGAGAACTCAGAGGAAGATGAAGTGAGTGGGAGTTCTGGTTCAATATACTCCAGCAGGTTCAAAGTTAAAAGCTTTTTCATCAAAGGTGTTCAAGTCAGTCTTTGCAGTTAGCGTAGTAGAAAATGAGCATGAATCATGAATGCACATTCAATTGTAGTGCTAATTCCATCATGTTTGGTAATCTTTTGAACAGTTGTCTAGTTCTTTTCTTATATTGCATACGTTCATTGTCCTTCCCTTCCTTAATTTTCCTTTCTTAAACTTCTAGTGTTTATTTGTCATTTGTTTCCATTTTATTTTCTGTATGGTACTTTCTCTCCTCTCTCCCAGCTGTTCTGCTGAGCTCACACACACGAAAACAAAATTTACATTTTCAAACCTCCTGAACTGACTGACATGTCTGCAACCTCTTCTGAATTAGAGTACAGACTTTTCACCCCAAGTGTTCTACTGCTATATCTACTGGTTTTATATATCTGTAAATCAGTTGTTAATAGAAATAAAATATTCTGAGATGTCTGGGTTTCATTCAGGCATATAATTTTCTTTTTATGATGGCAATTAAAGGATGCTGAAGAAATTTTATTATCAACGATGGCATCCTAGTTTCTCCTACATATACTATACCTATTATATTGGCAATAAGAGGTTACCTAGAGGGCAAATCATTCATACCAATGTTGTTACTGATTTAGCATTAATATGACTGATAAAATTAAAATCCTATCTGGTATAAATAGAGATTGCAAATGTTAGTCATCGATGTACATCAAATCTGCATATAAAAAATCAAACGGACTAACAAAAAAAATACAAGTCTAAGTTATTTATGATTTATGAACTGTTTTGCTGAAATATTATTAAAGTGCACATAGAAAAGTAAACCTTGGTTTGCAGCCCACTCAATTTTATTGTGTCTCTGTAATTTGCTTAAATCCACAGGTTTGGGATTTTCAAGATTTTTGAGGTTACAGAAAAATCCTTATGAAATTATTCAAATCAAAGCAAAGAGCTTTGATTTGAAAATCTACTCCACATTCACTGTTTCTACAGTTCTTTGGCTTGAATATGTATTGTAGATGAAAGATGTGCTTTGCTAATAAATAACCAGTATGAGTTTAATGAAAATCTCATTTTGACAGCTACATCCGTTCTTCACTAAAACACTTAAGTTCTTTAAAGCATTTAAAGACCAGTTAGAAAGATTTCTATAGTTATAATGGCGGTATTATTTTATCTATCATATTATTTTTTTTTATGGACTCCTTGTTCATTAACATTTATGTGCTTTTTTTCCATTCATCTCTCTTCATCTCATGAAAAGCATATCTGGGTAAGTTAAAACACCATGGCTGCTGAACATATTGATCTTCAGCACCATGTTTATTTTCTATGTTTTATTTCTTTTTGGTTTTCTGTGAAACTTATGTAACAAATCCACGTAGAAAACTTACCTAAATGAAAACTTTCAAAGCTTTCAAAATAATAGTAAACCTTGAAAGTCTACACAAATTTAGGTCAGGCCTTGCTCCTGAATTGCCTAACAGAATAGATTAACTACTTGGAGATAACTGGTCATTTTTTTAAAATAAATACGTTTTGGAAGGTCTATTTTATTTTTTTTTAAACACATATTGGGAAGTCTAAAGCTCAGAATCACAAAAACAATTGAAAGTTTAAGTCAGTGGAAAAATTGTGAGAGTGAAGGCCTAGTTTAACAAATGCTGTTAATGCATAAATTGTTTAATTAAATCACAGAAGACTCACAGAGTACACAATTTCTTTTTTTTTTATTCAAACCCTCATCTGTTTCAATACAAACATATATACAAAAATGTTTTATTTGTGCATATAATTTTACTATTTTCTTTTTTGTCAGTTCATTTTTTTGTTTGTTTTGGGTTTTGTAATTGTTAACCTGATATCAAGTTTAAAATCTTCATCTGCTTTGATCTCTTGTACAAATGCTATTTTGTCTTGAACAAGAATTTGGAACTTAGGGAGGAAATTTCATCTGTTCAAACTACAGCTCTCTAAAGGTGTAAGGCTACAAAACCTAAAGAGAACAGGACTTACCGTGTTCATTTAGAATATGTGATTATGAAATGGCTTTTTATAAAAATAGATTTAATAAGATTTGATCAAACTGGTAACACTGAGGGACTCTAATGTTGTACAATACCTACAAGGTTGCAAGACTATTATATGGGGGGGGGGGGGGGGGTTGTTTGGGGTTTTTCTTTATAGTATCTTTCTGCAGCTCTAATTTTTTAGGGTCCATCAAGCATTCTTGAATGTGCTTCACTTAGTTTAAGATACATATCTTTAGGAAAAAAAAGAACCCTTCCCTTTAGCTTGCTTACAGTTCAAATGTACACCTATAATTATAGCATTGTTAATCTGTGTTATCTGGAATACTATGAAATTTATACTTCCTTATTTTATAGATTTAAAAACTTCTGTTTATTAATTGCATATTGATTTCTGTATTTCAGTCATTTTTTTCCAAGAACTCCTTAAAATTAAATAGAAAATATTTCATAAAAAATGGAAATTGAATTTTGGCCATTGTTTTCAGTCTGAATATTGTATCAGATATCAAAAAGGAGAAAGAATGAGGATTTCAGATTATTTTAAAAAGAGACCACTGAAGTGTCAAAGTTGAAACGAGACCTGACCCAGGTTTTAATCAGACTTTAAGTCAGTTGGATCATTTCAGATTAAATGAAATCATCATTGTAGGGCAATATGAAGCCTTGAGACTCTCCCTACTTCCCCACCTCTACTTTCTACTTTAAAACCATTTATAGTATTGTTGAAAATACATAGATAAGGTGTAACTTGTTATTTTTTGTTAGATATTTAATAACATTATTAATATATACAATTTCAACTACCTTATTTTTTAATACAATGTCCTAAGCTTCAGGATTCTAGCCTTTCTTAAGTATTTAGCGAATGATAATAGAAAGGATAAAATCCAAGTCCAGCTTAATTCATTAGAAATCGTCTCTTCTGATTTTTGCAATCTTTGAAAGTATGTTAGATTTCAAGCAGCAGATGTGTTTAATCTTAACTTGAAATCATAGGATTACTCAACAAATACAGCCTATGTGGTCTATTGTCTCTGTCTGTTTTTCTTTTAGAAACCAATGATGTATAATATTTTGTTATAAACTAAACATTTAGTGTCAGTGATAAAAATAAACATAATAATGTCAGTTAATAATAATAATAATCATCAGGAAACCTGCAAGGTAAAAGCTTCAATCTGTTTTCTTTTTGAGCAAACGTCCATGAGCAAAGACCATTTTGCAATCTAAATTGCCTGTTAGCCAAATTTTTATATAAATTCTGCCTACGTTTTACAAACATGATTTGGCTCTTGACTTCACCATGCCTCCTTTTAAATTTATCTCACATTTCTTATTGCATTTTAACTAAGAGACATTATATAATGTCTGTGCTGTATAATATCCTTGAGCATTTATCACGTGAACCCTACTAGAACTATCAGAGTAAATCCTATTGTTTGCAGGAATATGAAGATCTGTGTTCAAACATTGTTCAGGTTTCATCAAGACAGTGTGTGGACTTTGTGTATTGCACAGAGTGTTTGCATTATGTATATTAGAAATTTCTTGTTTGCTTGATGGGGGAGCCTCATCTTCATGAAGAAAATTGAGTGTCACTGAATGACACATTCTAAGTCAAGATACCACTAACTTCTTACACAAATACTATTTAAAGAATATTAGTATTTTTAATAAAGTTCATTGAGTTTTATGCAATTAATTGATGCCAGCTGCTGATACAGACCTAGAATTTTTCTAGAGCAAGGGAAGGACATATACAAAATAGAAGATTTGTAGGATAATAACATAGTTTCATTCTAATAATTTCTCTCTTCCTATTGCTCCCCCTGTACCTTTCCTGTCCAAAGAGATATTGAAGCATTCATAAGTCCCCAATTTATGAGACAGTTTTGCTCTCAGATTTGTAGGTTGATCTGGGAAATCGTGCCTGGCTCTTAGATGAAAGGTGCTAAAGAAAATGGCCTAGTGCCCAGTGAAAATGGCCCGTGTCTTTAGGAAGTAATTTTGGGGACGATTAAACATCAGAAGTCAATGCTAGGGAGGTAACGCTGCTTCTTCAACACACAACTCCGCAACACAACTTGACATTATGTGATTTTTATTTTGCTGTCTTTGATAAAAGTGTGAAAAACAACCCACTTTATGAGGCACTCTTTAAAACACACAAACACAAGTATTTCTCAAATTTTGGATGAATATTGAACAGTCGATTTTAATGAAATTTCCTGACTTTGCAAAACCAGGATCAGGGTAATGATATATTTTAAATAGCAAAGTCCAGTTAATACTATAATATCTCCAGGAAGGGGATTTTATTCTTGAGCAGTGATAATGTTAACTTAAAAAATACGGCTTTAATTTGGAATTCATTCCAGTGGTGCTAAGTGGTTTGAAGCCCTATTTTCAAAATAGTAGTATTTCTAGTAATGCCTAACTAATTTTTCCTTATCAGGAAAAAAATTAAACGAGCATGGAAGTAATTGCATTTTAATTCCCAACTCCTTACCAATGCAATGTGGACCCATTATAACATAGTACTCTTCTGACAAAGTCCGAGGAGGAGAAAATCCCTGTGTTCCTCTGCAAAACATCTTTTGAATTGAGAAGTTGTATAATGCTTTTCATGATCCTCAAACCCTATCTTTGTATTGAAGGGAAGAGGGAGTGTTGAGCTTTCTGATATTTGTCTCTTCTTCCCTGTGATCAGTTGTATGTTTCTGTTTTCAGGAAGCCAGTGACTATCCCATAATGACAATAGTAGACCATATTCTGTCCATTCTGAAATACTTGGTTTATATTCCAAAACAGGCAGATCACCAGGTTCATTTTTCTGGTGATTTGCACTATTGATCAAAACAATATGTGTTTTTTCCTACATGATACTTTTAACTTACTGAAAGAATTGAGGTTTTTCCTACAGTATTAACTCATATTAAAAAAAACCCAAAACCTCACCACTAGAGTTTTCATTGACTTCTAATTAAATAATGTCTCTCTCAGTTAAAAAATAGAAAGTCTGGATTTAGTTTTGGCTTATAAATTGAAGATTCAGGTTTTACAGATCTAGTCTGTGTCAAAAAGTAGTCAAAGACTAACGTTTAAAAAGCAAAATATAATGTAAATAAACTTTAATATTAGAGTGGTGTTTAAAAGAAATGTCTGAGGAAGGAAGTATAAGTTCTGGAGCATAAAATTCTTTTTAAGAGAACAAAATATTATAAAAATCCTGTTAGGATTCCTCCACATCAATACGTGAGATGCTGGCCTTATGATGGCTGTATTTCTTGTGCATTTCCAAGTGCAGGGTTTTTAACTTTTCACTAAAAAGTATTTGGAACCCAAATCAATTTCCTTCCATATGCCAACACCATTGGGATTATGTTTATCAAACAGTAGGCTTTGACTATAGCATATATATAGGGCATCTTGTTTCTGGCCCTATTTTCTTCAGCCAGTCAATAACCACAACTACATTTTCCTTTAGCTCTGTGAACCAGACTGCATCAGAAGTTACAGAGGTGCTTTCCTGCTCTTGGGAGAGTGTATTGGTTTGAGGATCACTGGAATAATTCTAAGCCTCCACACCAAGCCTCAGGCTGTTTCAAATGTTGCAAAATTACAGAAGACTCCCTAGAAATACATACTTTGTAATTCCAGTATAAAGTAATCAAGTTTTTGGTGGAAGTGAGACCTTAAAGTGCCAATGCCTCTGGTGGCATCTCAGTTCCTGAGGGCAACAAAGGTTTAACACAAAATCAGAGGCCAAAACTTCCTCCCCATCTCCTCGTCAACCAGGTGCTGCTGCTCTCCTGATTAAAGCAGGAGACAACACAAATAAGAAAGGCCAGTGACCCTCAGAGCCATTATCTCCTTTTTTACTTAGCACTTTTTCCAGCCTTGCTCTTTCAGCTGGGATAATTGAAGAGAATAGTCCAAATAAAGAAAAATCTGGGATCAGGTTCCTCCAAGGATAGTGTCCCCACGGGACACTAGCAGGGGCTGCTGCAGGGGCCACTCTCTGGGCTCGGGCTGGCTCTGGGGACGGAGCACATTGCGCAGTTTTGTGGAGTGTATGCTCTGCCATGGGATACTGAGAGTGACCAGGTGAGGAATGGGCATTCCTGAAAGTTTGTCTCTCCCTAAGGGTGGCCATGCAAGCCACCCACAGAGTGGGTAGCAATAGGAGTTGTGCAGCCTTGTTGTGGTATCTGAGGGTGGAATAGCACTGCTGTAGCACCCTGCAGAACCAACTCTCAGAGAAGGCACCAACTCAAATACCTCATCCACAGGTAGCTGGGTTGTGACCAAGTCTGGCCATGCCTTAATTCTGCTCTCCTAAGCAGGCAGGTGAATACATTTCTATTGGCCTTCACTACTTGTCTCTTTGGGAATATGAGGTTCCTGAACCTCTGTCAGCTGCTGAAGGTAACATGGTGTTTGTGTACCCAGTGAGCAGCTTCTCATTTTACTGAGGGTTATGCTTTCAAAGAAATCAAGGATAGTTCTAGAGTGTCTTGGGACATCTGAATGACGAAGGGTAAGTTATACTGTAATGGATGTGTGGGAGAAGTAGCTAGATCAACTTCAGTAACACTGCCATGTATTTGTAATGTTACATATTACTAAAGCATAAACACAGAAAGTAAAGTAGCTTTTCTGCTATTAATATTCAGAGCCAGAGATTTAAACCTGTATGCAAAATTGCTTGTTTGAGTTTCATTTTCTACTAAAGCCAAAATTTCTCAGTCTGGCCACTTAGCAGTGCAAAAATTCCCAAAAGACTACTTCTTGCAAGTAACATCACTCCATTTCTTTTTTCTGCTGTGATTTTGTAGTACATATATTTGAAAGGCTGCAAGGCAGTGAAGAATTGCCAAGGGATAACTGAACCACAAAGATTGTAGTAATAAAGGAGAACAGTGCAAAATTGAGGCTATAATTCCAAGATTTTCTTATTATGTGGGAATTTAAGCAAATTTTAGTACTACATTAGCATAGTCCCTGTATAATTTGTTTTTCACTACAGCTTGTTGCTGAGAGCATTCTTTTGTGTTTCACTCAGTAGGAGGCAGCTGAAAACATGTTGTTAAATACCAGAAAAGAAAAGAGTTTTGAAGGACTGCTTTTTTTATGTCATCACCACAGTGGATTCTTTACTCCTTTTCCAGGATTTAAAATGTCTGGTGAAAGAGTTGAATGTTTTTAATATAGAGCATTTTCCTGACAGTCTGGCTGACTATTCTATACATAACTATACCAAATACTTAATACTGCCATACTAAAACTATATTTTAAGCTTTGAGAATGATATTTTACATACACATTGGTTGTAGTCCAGAAAAGCTGCATATGTGGGAGTTGGATTGGTAGCTAATCAACTCAATAGAAATATATCTATGTATATGTATAAAATTGAGAAACCTCATCAATTCTCTAACTATAAAAATATATACATCACTAAACCATGTAGATTTCTGTTACATGTAATTAATAATTAAAAAATCCAAACATGGAACTATTAAAGATACCACCAACTCTTAAATAGCCACAGGTGGCATATTTCAGGTGCAGAATAGCTGTACAGAGATGCTAGCATTGTGCATAGCTTGTCTAGCTCGTTTAGTGTTTCAAACACAGACATCTCTCAGATCCATCTGCATTATATCTGTGCTTAGTTCAGGTCTAGAAGTTGCCAATTCTGTGCCTTTCTATGCCATTAACAGGCCAGAGCTAAGTTAGACTCAGCAGGAATCCCTCAGTTTTCTCTTCACTACGGTCTTTTTTGATATGGGTGATCCTTTAATATAGGGTATATCAATTCTTTATTGCTTTGGTTAAGAAGAGGCAGAAACCTCACCTTTTGTATGTTAAGTGTTTAAAAGGATGCTGGGGGGGGAAAAAAGGAAGAAGTGGGAATGGATTAAGGAGTGCATTCAGAAGGGGAAAGAGCTGTATTATTTACTAGTGCGTTCTGCACTTTTTCTATGCCTGTCATTGTGCTTCACTGTTGTTATCCTTAACAAAAAGGCACAGTTGCATCTATGTGTCCCTACACATATCTCCACATATTTAACATGTCTTGATCTATTTTTAGACATGAACTTCTGGAAGAAGCTCGGAGAAAAGGTTTGCCTTTTGCACAGTGGGATGGGCCAACAGTGGTTGCATGGCTGGAGGTAAGTGTTGGCCATAACTTGGAAATGTGAGTCACGTTTGCAGACTGCTTCTATATGCTTGTGCTTACAAATTTTAAAAGAGACTGTTCCAGTCTCCTTCTCTCCCATGGTGTAAATCAGAGACTACAGCTGAAAAAAGTGAGACAGGATTCCACAGTGGTATGAGGACAGGATATGTACTTGAATCTGAAATTCTGGGGGGACTAAATGGATAGTTTTTTGGAACCCATCCAGAAAAAACATTCGGCAGAGCTGTCATCAATTTTGACAAAAAACAATTAATGTTTTAGGTGAAGGAACTATTCAAAAAATACAGAGATGCGGAGGGAAGGAGAAGGCAGAAAGTAAGAATGTTCTTATACAAATACACAGTCACTTTTACGTGGCAAGGCTGTAACACTTCAGTGGTGATACAAGCTCTGTTGGCTCAAGGAACAAGTGTCTATTCCTTGTTACATCAAGCACCTCTACATATTCCCACTTTTTTTCCTATCTGCTTTAGGAATCATCCACTGATCATCAGATAGACTTTGTAGAGTTTTTCCCTTCAATTAAAAAAAAAATCCCTCTCCAAAGCTTTAACAGGAATATGCTAGTGAATAATGAAGCATGAGAAATGAAAGCAACTAATGTTGCTTTCAATGCTGACAGTACCTAACAAAAAAGATTAAATGAAAACTGCAGAAAGCCAGTAGAAGCATTTGCATACATTTGGAAAATGGGATGATATCTTCCTTCCCAAAAAATATCTCTGTTAATGTGGAACAATCCTTAATTTGGCCACTACTTGACTTTTTCATAGAACTTTGGGAGTTCCGTAACCAGATTTGTATCAGAAATATTCAGTATTACAGTAAAAGCTGATTTGCTGGAAAACTGAACATACAAAGGTCTACACATTTCTAAATACCAAGACAGATCGGCCCTTGATGTCATTCAGGGCAATCCAGAATTTGAATTAGTTTTTGACAAGTTAAATCCTCATAATTCTTTCCCTTGATTTGCTGAAAAGTAAGATGTGCTTTCCATTGTCTCAGAGAGGGGCTGTAAAGAGAAATTGAGGGGAACTTCTTGGGAAATATAATGCCAGTGGCACAGAGGAAGTTTATGTTGCAATATTCAATGGAGATTCAGTGGAGATTGAATACTGATGATAAAAAGATAGGAGGACAGTAGTGCTGTGTTTATTCAGTGAGCATCAGTGCATTCAGTGAGCAGATGGACAATGAGCATTTCATACTCTCCTGAGGAAAAATTTAATATGTGACACTTTGACTAAAGAATGAAATAAAGAAGACAAAGCTTCAAATTTAAGAAGTATATGTGATCACAGTTGTGAAATTTTCAAACTTGTCAGGGATTAATTTTCAGCCTTAGTATTTCTTCTGGTTGCTTATGTAGAACAAACATAGTTTAGATATATTTTAAGAATTTTGGGTTATCTTAATTAATTTAGAAAAAAGTATATCAATCTTGATATCTGGGTTCTCTGTCTATAATAATTACTGTGTCCTATTTTTAGAGACTGATTCAACATTATTTTCTGATAGAAACAGCTATTTGCTGAAGAATTTACTTATTTTGTTAAAGAACTAATTTACTAGATAAGCAGCAAACATTTGAATCTGTTTCTGCAGGGTGAATAACTCCTAGTATTTATGCTTTTCTGCTTTTTCAAGTGCATATGTGAAAAAAAATTAATGTGAAAAAAAGAGAATATGAAATATATTTTAAAGCTATGCATAGTTTTCTCATGGCCCTTTGTTTAAGTGCAGGTGATTGTTATCTATATAATTTTTGTTTTCATTTTTTTTTTGCTTTCATGACACTTTATATTTTCTTAGAGCTTTTTGGAATTAGATCATATTTTTAAGGTTCAGACTATCATTGCAAGGAGGGTAGTGGCTAATCCCATAGTGGGAAGGACTTTTTGAAACACAATGCACTCATTTCTCAAGCTTTTTGATACATCAGGACTCAGTACAGAAAAACTTGACTGAGCTCTTTTAGAATATGACAGTCAAGTCTGTTTTCTGTGTGACATAAAAGTGATCTAACAGCTGTTTCTTAAGGAAATATTTCTTATATGAAGTATGACTTCTTAATAATCACACCATGATTCCCTGTACTGTGTCAAATGAGATGAAAATCCTTTCAATTTGTCACTGCTTTCCAGATTTATTGGTGAATTTACTGATGGCATATTTTGACTAATTTCCTCAACCTGATGTCCTCTTTTAGTAAGCCATTTTTAAGATAAAAAGAAATAAAATAATGAAATCAGCTAATTGTGATGGCCTGTTCAAGATGCACCTAGCTAGATCTTTGCTTTCCATTGTATTATCCCTGAAATATCAGTGATTATGGCATTCACTGCTCATGTTTTTCTCACATATGCTAAGCATAATGTACTTCATACTGTGATAAAAACTTCTCACATTTATGTATCCCTGATATGGAATTACCTCCTTTGGGAAAAATAGAGCTGTAGACACTGACAGTCATATTAATGGACCATCGCAAATGAGAAAGCTGAGAAAATCAAGAATAATTCATACTCAGTAGGTCCCAGGAAAGACTGCTACAGGCAGGTGTACCTCTTACAAGGAAAGACTAAAATGGTGAATCAAGGGGCTGTTGCTGATCTGGCTAGTAAGATTAGTATAAAGAGAAGGAAAGCATGCAAGTCCATATCTGTTAAATCCACAGGTGATGTAGCTGAGCTCACACTTTGCTGCAATTTCCAACCAGTATTTCTAGCTAAGGTGTGACACCATATGAGACTGCACCCAGATTCACTGTAAGCTCTGTCCCGCTAGGTTGGTTATCTGAACTGTGCTTGGTTTATTTCAAATAAGAAAATAAAAGTTGAGAAGTGTAGGACTGTGCCCTAGGAGTACACCATGGGAACTTGCATGGAAAAAACAAGTCATTTTTGTGCAAAATGAAAAAACTACTTAATTTTTCTTAGATGATTTTCTGTATGTAATAAGATTATCAAATGGGCAGTAACACTGACTTGTGCCACTACTAGCTCATTAAAAGCCTGGGAAAGGAGTAGCCCATGGGATGGAGGCACACAGCTCTAAAGCTACTTCAAAGCATGCCTTACTTTAAAGTTCTGGTTGCAGTAAAAACAGTAAAATGAATTCACATGAAGCCATGGCAATTTCAAAGCTTCTGAAATAATTTTATTTTATTAAAGACTGTGATGCTCATGCTTTTTTGTGTGTGTTACCATGCTTATTCAGATTGATAGGTGTCCTGATGATTAATTAAATTATTTAATATTGGTCATTAATTAATTGATTAATAGTGGTCACAGCACCAAGCCTGACCGAGTTTAAGAAGTGTTTGGGCAAGATTCCCAGGCACATGGTGTGATCCTTGGGGCTGTTCTGCACAGAGCCAGGAGCTGGACTCGATGGTTCTAGTCAGTCACTTCCAGATCGATATGACTGTCATTTCATTTGAGAAATGAAGGAGCGGTTTGGATGAAATGTGTCCCTTCTCCTGACAGCTGTGGCTGGGTATGCCAGCCTGGTATGTTGCTGCTTGCCGTGCCAATGTGAAGAGCGGAGCTATTATGTCTGCTTTATCTGATACTGAGATTCAAAGAGAAATTGGAATCAGCAATCCTCTTCATCGCTTAAAACTCCGACTAGCAATCCAGGAGATGGTATCACTGACAAGTCCATCAGCACCTCCAACATCCAGAACAGTGAGTCCTGTTCAGCTAACTTTTTCTTCCCCGCTTCACGCTGCAGGAGTCTGCAGAAAAACTTTTGTAATACCAGAGTCGCTCTATGGTAACACACACTTCACAATCAATGGGAACGATCTAATAGAGACTCAGAATGACCTGTTCATCACTTGATTGATTGTTGATTGCTGGTGTTTTTCCTTCATCAAATATTTTTATTTTTTTTAAGTCATGCTTTTGATTATCCCTGATGTTATCTAAATGATCAGTATTGAGCATCTTGTTTGTAATTTTGCCTGTATTTTTGCCTTTCTCTTCCTTCAAGTCATCTGTACTAGCCTAAATCAGATTGCATTTCTCTGGTTTTGTTTGTTTGTTTCTCTTTTTTTATTTCTTTTTTTTGGGGGTGGAGGGTAGGCAGAAGTTGGGAGAGGTTATGTAGGAACACGGCTCTTTTGAATCTTGCTCCTATTCCTCTTTTTCACACCCTTTCCAATGTTATCTAACCTGAGTGAGCTGGCTTTACGCTCTTCATGCTTTTAAGAGAAGCAGTGACCGGGGGTGTGAAGGGAGCCATCTGGAAGGTAGAAGTGGAGCGTGTGCATTCAGTGAGCAAGGGAAAGAGAGTGGCAGCAGACCGCAGGGAAGTAAGTAAAGAAGAAACACAGAGATAAAAGTCAGAAAGAAAAGGGGAATATATCAAAAAGAACAACGAAATAGGATAGGGGAAAGTAAGAATCAATATGCTATAGATAAAAATCACCTTTTAGTTGAAAATGAAGAAAAACAGGCCAAACAGATGAGGAGATAAAAAAAGAAGCAAAATGACAAAAGGGGATTTTCATGCTGGGATATGGTGATGGCTATGAAAGAAGCAGTGGAGATGGAAAAAAAAAAAAAGAGGCTTGGTCAGATGGAAAACGTGGCAGAGAAGTGAGGGACATAGACTACTACTCATGTCGTGTAGCTCAGATTTCTACTAGAAAGATAATAATGTTAATAATAATAATATTTATACTTTGTAATATCATGTCTTCATGAAATTTCTGGAGAATCACTTGGTGGAAATTAGAATTCAGATACCTTAGTGAGGTGCCAGAACCACATAAGCAATTGGGCAACAGGACTCTAATGTTGCTATTGATTGGCCTTTCATCTTCATGTTGCTACTGTTCTGTAGATATTGCACTTCCACATCTGATACTTTCTCCCCTGAGAACAGTTTTATATGTCATAACCATAGTAATGCTATGAATCGTAATGGATTTTACTGAAGTAAGGCAGAATAGACTCAACATGTTGTTGAATTGCTACACAAAATTAATTTTGATTTTAAAAGCATAAGAGCATATTTCAAGGCATAAAACTATTTACACTTATGACGTGAAAGAACATTACATTCGAGCTAAAACCATTAGGAATACTTTTGCCTTGTTCTTTTCAATTCTCCCTGGGTAAGTGTCAGCACAAAACTGCCCTGCCCTGGAATGTGCATTTCTGAGTCCCAAGTCTTTCTGCCTCCCATCTTGCTCAGCAAAGGAGTTAATTTACCTCAGCTCTCCAGGAAACATAGCAGACATTCTCGCTCCCTCCCTGCCTCCTCTTGTTGTCCAGTAATAATCTGATGGAAAATAACAGGATGAGGAAAAATAGTTTTACAAGTGAATTCTTCTGACATTTTTGATTTACAGGAACATGGTGAAAGTAATAATTAGTTAGATTACAATATGAGCATGTGATGTGTGCAGAATATTTAGGCTGGAAAATCTTTGGGAACTGAAGCTTACCTCCAGACAGAGCTGTGAGCTAAAGGTTGTATTTGCCAGTTGTTTATGAAATGCAGCTTTAATTATTATTCTTTCCTTTGTGGCGGTGGTCTGACGGATTTCATCCATCAGTTCTAGTTGAAATACTCCATCACATCTGTTCAGAATCCACTAATGGAAGATACAAAACAAGTTGTCTAAAGTTGTCTCTAGTTGCAGCGTGGTAGAGGCAAGAACGTGGTTGTGCTGATGGTGATGCTATGCGCTGTTAACTTACAGTGGTGCTGCCTTTCTTCTTTACCACTGCTTACCTAATGTGGATCCTGCCTTCCTGCGGGCCTTGCCCATAGCCCTCAGGCAATGTTTGGGTGACCCATGAAGAAATGGAAAATCTTGCTGCTCCAGCTAAAACGGTTAGTCTTTCCATTTCCATTTAAAATGGTTTTAGTGCTCAAAAAGAATTGGGCTGTATCTGCTTTAACACAAATGCCGTATCTTCTGAAGGATGCTTCCCAAGCATGCTATTAGAAAGTTGCAGGGAGTAATGAAATTGAATTTAAAGAACAGTTACATAATCTGTCAGCAAAAGAATTTACAAACTGTATTGCCATCACAAAAATTGTGTGACCCTAAAACCCGTATTGGAGTTTTAGGGTACATAATACTTTCAGTGGCAGTGTGAAACACCATTTAATGAAATGAAATTGTCACGGCTACACACGCAACATTTCCACTGTACTCTACTCCCTAATACCTCTTCTAAAAATAGTTTTATATGCTGACACAGAAAGAAATAAAAAAGGACTTGAGAATGGTGCATTACACAACTCCATGTTTTCCTTAGTGCTGTGTCTTGCTTTTTAATTTTGGGTGCATGGAGAGTGTAATTTATTTATTGATTTTTGTCAAGCCTCTCCTTAATACTAGAATAGTTCTGACTTTTTTTACTTGGAACATATGTTATTTTACGTTCTGGGTTTTAGCGTTACATCATAATAATTCCATAAGGCTGCTCATAAAACATGATACAATCCTACAACGAGATCTCTGTAAAAAACAATCTTCAATTTGAAAACTTCATAGTCAGGCCCATCCATAAATGGTGGGAGAGGTACTGGAGCTAAGTTTTGATGCAATAAAGACGTATCTCTTAGAAGTTCATGCTTTTTATAGTATTTAAAGTTTTATCATCAACACTAATCAAGCCAATTCTCATCAATATTTTTTTTTTTTTTACAACTGAGTTAATTTCCAATTTTATTATTGTTGGTAAAGATAAATGCAAATATAACAACACTGAACTGACCAGAGAGAGAGTTGATCCTGTTTAACTGACCAGTGAGAAAAATACAGTTTTGCCATAAAAAATGTTATGTAAAAAGCTCCTTTACAATACATTCTCAAGAAGACAGCTTTTTATTTGAATATTTTAAAATCTAACTACAAATGAAAAATGACATCTCTAATGCCCAATTTATAAGTAAATGGTTGTGTTTTGATTGTGAAACCGTGAAGTGTTTTAAATAATGCCTTAAAATTTCACTGAGGTACAATGATTTTATACCGTGAAAATTCAGCTAGATTTGTCCTAGTAAGATTTTATGGGTTTGGTCTTGTAATTTTTCAGGTAGTTTAGCCCAGGATGTTGCTACTGGCTGGAGTTATTTTATCAGGTCATTTTATTGTATTTTTAAAATTTTTATTAACATACATATGAAAACTGCATATTTCTATAACTCATTTTTATTGTCTTTTTACCTGCTTTACTAATTGATTCCTGCTGATAATACAGAAAGAGTCTGAAGAAGGCAGTTGGGCTCAGGTATGAGCTTTCATGTTGTTTTTTTTAAACTGAAAGTTAATAATAATGTAATTGAGTACATCACTATGCATATAGTATAGTATTGTGACAGGATCTTAATGGTTGAATTATGACACATATTTTAGAGGTCTTCTAATACAAAGAATATATCCTCTGGGCAGGTTTGTTAGATAAAGTAGAAAGAGGTACATATGCTGTGAATATTTTTCATTTAAAAAAATTACTACGTTCCAGAGACATATTTTACTTCCCACTTAAAACTAGTAGAAGTATTTTCCTCATTTTTGAGAATAGGATAATAAAATATGCCAAGAGTTTGAGAGATAACTTTTCTAAAAATACTCTGAATTTTTTTTTAGAACAATTGTACAAATCACACCCAAGTATCAGTCTACAAATAGGCCTGTATAACTTAGTTAGACCACCAATTAGCTATATTTTTAAAGCTTCTTTCTTTCTAATATATACATATTCTTACACAATCTTGTTAGCGTTACTGATGGCATTCCTTTTCTCTTCAAAACCTTACAAGAATGAGAGAGGAGTGGACTATACTTTCCCCCACAGAAAAGGCTTGTACCATGTTATTCATTTGTGTATAATGGCATTAAAAGCAAAACCAAAAAGTTAGGCTTGAAAGCGATGCTCAAAGCTGAGCATGATCCTGTTGAGGAAGTGTTAACCTTGCAATTGATGAGTTCTCTGTTCTGTTAAGATTTGTAGTGCAAATGAAAACTGCATATTGAGATGTAAAAATCCATTTTGTATCTTAATAGTGTGACTCGTGTAAAAATAGCTCAATGTGCATGTTTTTATGAAAAACCTACTGAAATTTCAGCTGAACAATACTGAATAATAGCTTCTAGGAAGAAGATGGTTTTCTCCTATCTCAAGTAATTTATTGAGCTCTAAATATGATGCACTCAGGTTTAAGCTGTTCACAGCTGAAAATGTCTCATTAAAATCTAAGCTTGAGTGCCAAACAACTGAAATTAACTTTTACTCTCTAAAGGACTACAGTGTGTAACCATAAAGTTTCATAAGATCATATTTAGAAAATCCTATTCCCCCCTAAACAGTGACACAAACCTCAGTTGATTCCCTGGAGTTTGTATTACCAGGTTCACTGTAGGATTTGCCTGGCATAAATATTCTAGAAGGTCAGTTGAAAGCAAGTAAGATTATGAAACACACATGTTTTGATTGCATAACAAGTTCACTTGCATTTAAAACTCAAAACTGAAAAAAAAAAAAATCCTTAAAAGTTACGAGATTAGAAAACAAAACACAATGGGCAAAACTGCTATTAGTTTTACAGTGGCTCCCTCTTCCAATGTTAAATATTAAATAAGAAATTTTTTTGTTTGTTTTAGATAGAATTTCTCTAAGCTAGAAAGTCTCACAAGAAATGAGCAGAGCAGACATATTCTGTCTTTAATCTGTGGTGCAATCTTGAACAAACTCAAGAATTTATTCCTTCTCTCCATTTTCTTTTCTCTGTAGACCCTGGCTTATGGTGATATGAACCACGAATGGATAGGTAACGAATGGCTCCCCAGTCTGGGTTTACCTCAGTACCGAAGTTACTTTATGGAATGCCTGGTAGACGCGAGGATGTTAGATCACCTGACAAAGAAAGATCTGCGTGTGCACCTAAAAATGGTGGATAGTTTTCATCGGTATGTTAAGCATTTTTATAGGTGTAGTTGTTAATGCCTTGTGTCTGCTGTAGTGCTCAGGGCTGCACAGAATAAAGACACTTTCTCCTGGTGCAGAAAACCACACAAAAAACTGAGGGCTGACTGTCAGAAATCTGAATTGAGAGAGATTTGTTTTAGTAATAGCAACCGCATTGTAATTATGTCTCTCAAAACCAAGATACTGGTACAGACAAATTTCATAATGAGCAGGGAACCATTAATCTATCAATAAACCCTTGACAATACAGAAATAGTAACAGTTTAAGTCGTTTGAAGTATCAGAAAGTGTTAGACTAAGATTCCAAGCACTCAGATCTCATAATAATGAAAAGCTACTTTGTGTAGCACATAAAAGTTGTTAACGGTACAAGCAAATTGACAGTTGTTCGGATTACCTAGGGATATGTCAGGAAGCTAAACTGGAAATATGGGAATAAAGGCATTTAGACTTTAAGGTGAATGATGTTTATGTGACAAGAAGTGGATTTCTTTTTACTAAACTGTCAGATTTGTCATTTTTTTTGAGGTCTGGTTATGACAATACATTTCATGGCTCGTGAGGGTTGACCTTCTCTGAATACAACTTTTAATGTTTTGGGTTTCTTACACTACAACATTTATTCAAACATACTCATTTTGGTTTTGTCCATTTAATTCCTGAAGTCTGTGACATTTTTTTAATGATTCTACTCTCTCCTGTGTTCTCAAGATTTGCTACATGAGCACCATGAAACACCTCATGTGAACTACAGGAAACACATCCTACATATGTTCCTATCCTCAAAATTATATTTATTAACTCTGTAAATGTTTCTCTTTAAATAACAGAACAAGCTTGCAATATGGAATCATGTGTTTAAAGAGGTTGAATTATGATAGAAAAGAACTGGAAAAGCGAAGAGAAATGAGTCAGCATGAAATAAAAGGTGATAGTTCCTGGCAATGAATACTGGGAATGTTTCTTCTTTTGAAGCTTGACACTGTTAACCCATTGTCATGCCATTTTAGCAAAGCATTTAAGCACGTGCTTTAAGTAAAACTAATGTAAGTCCATCTGTCTTCAGAACACATCCTAGCTCCTTAAATTATTAGGCACAGTTAAGTACTTTGCTAAATTGGGGCTGCAGTTCCTAATGGCTGTTTGATACATACATTTTGTTAAATTGGATTTTGGGGACAGATTTTATCTGAGCCTCTTTCAGGGTCAGAAGCAGAAGACCAAACAGCCTGCAGCTCAGTGGGGTGTGCTGGGGACACTGCTGGAAAATGGGAGTACTCAGGACCCTCTCACTGTGCTCTGGCTTTTGAAAATCTTTGCCTTTGATTTCTTACATCAGAATGTACTATAGCAAATGTTGCTTGGAGGGGTGACCACTGGGGCAGTTCAATGGTATACAAGAATAGTTCCTAACAAAACTGGCCTTATTAAAAGATTTAACAGCTGAATTCTAAAGACTTTTTCCATGTAAAACTCTCTAGAGCAGTTACAGGCTCACTTCATGGTTCCTTTAATATGTAACAATTAGGGTGGTTGGCTTTTTTAATCTATCAGAAATGAATCCTTTGATTCCTTTGAGCATTTCTAGCTTTAGTGACTACAGCAGTTAGCATTTCTCAAGCACAATGCTGATTAGAAGAGCTAAAAAAAAAAAAGAATGGAATTAGAAGGGGGAATGGCTACAGTGACAGCATTGCATGTGCTGAAGACAGACGAGGGCATGCACTAATGCGAAGACTTTGCCTTGGATGTGCAGGCATCAGTGCCGGTCAGTCTGAGTCTGTCTAGCCTTAGACTGACATAGGGGAATTGTGTATTGGTCTCAAATTATGGTGTGGCTTCAATGCTAGTCACTGTGAGGACAAGGATAATAACCCATAGCCTCCTCCACCCTGTTGGTCAGTTATTCATGGTCCCAGGAGAGATTTCGTCTCTGCCTGCCACTGTGTTTCAGTCGATCCTGACCCCAAAGTCTGGGATGCTCTTGGCCAAGTGATGGAGAATGCTGGCTGCCAGAACAGCTACATTAGCAGGACCTCTAAGGGTTTGGGAAAAAGCCTCATCCCTTAGTAACAGAAAACACAGTATTATGTTTTCCACTCACAACTGTAAAGATCAGCATAAGTAACTCTTTTTTTTTAATCTTACAAGCTGGGTAGGCTATTTTTTTAGAATAGCAAATCCTCAAAAACTGTTTTCTAGCTCGTTTTTTGCCTCAGCTTTATAATTGGCATAGACCTGAACAACTCTACCAGCTTTCTGAACTAAACATAGTTTTAGTCTCTAAAACTGTGAACTCATCATTTGCTTTATGGCATGTTATAAAATTGTAGGTGCTGACAAAACTCTAAAAATGTTTAATACAAAATTCCACACTGAAGCCCTGAGGAATGGATATTCTTCCTGTGCCCTTGCACTGTTGAACTGTAAAAACTTGCCTAAGGATTGAAAAGGGTATATACAGGAAGTGGAAGGAATTGCATTCTGGAGATGCCCTCTGGAAGCATATTTCTCTTTCACAAGCATTATTTAGAATAAACATTTAACTTGAAGATAGCTAAAAATCACACAGAGTTTTTGAGTAGGAGATATTAAAGCTCTATGAATGGTTTGCTGGAATTCCTCTTTTAAAAAATAAAGCAGTATGACATCGACAGTGCATGCGCAGCTACATGCATGCACCTGTACCATTTGGAAGTTATCAGGTATCAGGAGACCGACACTGTGTTATGTCCTTACAGATGTGCTGGTATGGAGCAACGACCGAGTCATACGCTGGATACAAGCCATTGGCCTCCGAGAATATGCAAATAATATTCTAGAAAGTGGTGTACATGGTTCACTTATAGCACTGGATGAAAATTTTGACTACAGCAGTTTAGCTTTATTATTACAGATTCCAACACAAAACACCCAGGCAAGTTTGTTTATGCTACTTACTGTTAATCTGTACCCATTATTGCCTTTTATTCATCTTCAACCATTTTAATTGTTTACTCTGGTATCTCTAGGCACGGCAGATCCTTGAGAGAGAATACAACAACCTTTTAGCACTAGGAACTGAGAGACGACTTGAGGAAGTAATTAACTTTATTTTAAGTATTTATAAAATATCATAGTGAAACAAAATCAATTTGAATGCATGAAGACATGTTAATTCTCACATTGTTAAAAAAGAGTCAGTTAAAGCTTTAAGAAAAAATTAGGAATGCCCATTAAGGGCCAGTGTGGCTACATATTTGTATCACCTTCGATGCTAAATTTGGCACTGCACTCTTACCTTAAGATGAATACTTTCCAGAGAGGAAATATGCAGAACATGCAGAATGGAAGTTCTACTGGCCAGGGTGAGTGGCAGAGGATGTGTGTGGGTTGGATGCCTGTGCAATCTATTCTTTAGGCCATTTACATCCTTTATTTAAAGAAGAAAGAAGAAAAATAGATTTTCTGGTTTTTTTCTTTTTTGTTTTTTGAAGTTAATATTAATCAAGTGCATTTTGGGGCAGTTATCTGGGATCAAGAATCTCTAATGATGGAATTTCCAATGATGGAAATTATTCATATTAATGTAAGAGTCCAGTGCAAAAGTGTTCAAGTCTTGGACTTTTGCATATGAGGAGAAATAAAACTTTTAAAGACTTGCTGAAAATGTGAGATGCCTATGAATTCTGTGCATGCATGAGTGTTTAATCCTTTATTAGCATTTTATGTAAGCTCCTAATGCAGTAACAAACCACTGCACTGTCACTGTGTAAGAAAGTTCTACTTTAGCTGACACTAAACCCCTCAACTATATCGAGCCAGAAATTTAAGAAGAGTTTCCCACTCTAACACTTAATATTCTAAAGCATTTACTTTTGCAAGTGTGTCTCAAACACATTACAGTAACTGGGTGCAGTGCAACAGAGCAGGGTAGTTATTGTGGAATACATTTAACAGTGGGAGGTAGCACACAGAAGGATAATTAATCAAAACATTTCATTTTGCTTTATCAACTACAACTCTGTGTTGACAGAGCGATGACAAGAACTTCAGACGTGGCCCCTCCTGGCGACGACAGTTTCCTCCGCGCGAGGTTCATGGGATCAGCATGATGCCGGGCGCTTCGGAAACGCTGCCAGCTGGGTTCAGACTAACCACAACATCAGGGCAGTCACGGAAGATGGCAACTGATGGTATGCAGTCACTTCTGCACTTCCTGTTGAAAAGCAGGAGGCTTATCCTAGCATGCTAAATTGACTTTTAATGCATGTCTGTCTTGCACCACAACAACTGTGTCCATTTAACTGGGATGAACAGACTCTGGGAGAGTTGAATTGGGGAATGGAAAAGCACTGAATTGCCATACTATTGATTTTTTCGGGCTTGATTCAGACTGTCAGTGTTTATTTAAAATACAAAAAAAAAAAAAAAAAGGCTATCTTACCAGCTTATTAGCGTCTTAGCAGGTGGAGTGTATTTTAGAGAATGAACTTAGAATGGGCTATCTATTTTTCTATCTGACTTTCAAATTAGGTAGCTTAGCCTGGCCATCAAATAACTGAAGTTGCTAGCAGATAATTACCATCAGATGGGTAGTTAGCAAATACGGAATTTCTGGCATTAACTGAGTTACTGTATACCAGTCTTAATTTTCTCTGGAAATCTTTTAATTTCCAAAAGATGCACTAACTCAGAAATTATTGGGAAAGTAACAAGCATACATAATACAACAAAGAAATATAATTAAAAATAAATTTAAAAATCATTGTAAGAGACCAAGGAGAAGGGACAAATCCCATCACAGCTATTCCTTCAGATATATGGAAGATAAAGCCAAGTATGCCTGCTTGAAATTCTGAGAATCACTACAAAGACTGGCCTATTTAAAATACTGCCATTTATTTCATCATGAGATGATTTAGGTCTATGGATAGACTTGTCTCAAAGTAATTTAATGTACTGCTTGTAGTGATTACATTCTGTAACTCTTGAATGAACTTGATATGACAGTATTGCCACCTAAATTCCATTAAAGCCATCTAAATTCCATTGAAGTTTCTCACCTTTAAAAAAAATCCTTTATAGTTGCAGTTACAGAGCAAATAATTTCCTGATCGCATCACTGCATTCCATTGGTTCCTAGCTCTCATGGCATTTCCATGGCCCACATTACTGTAGCAGATAAGAACCTTACAGACATTCATGGATTACATCTTCTAGCCATGGCATGATGTAGAAGATGATATTCCCATTTTACAGAAGGGGAACTAAGGCATAAGGGAGATTTAGTGATTTACTTGAGGTGTTACAGTTTATTCTTGAGCTGGGTACTGAACTTAGTATATTTAAAGGTAAGTAACTTTGAAGATCTACATCTTCATCCAGGATTTGGCTTCCTATCTCAAAGCACTAAGAATGCAATAATATTTAAACAGCATGATAGGTAAGAGCATTAGGACTTACAAAATTGAGTTTTAAACTGTATTCACTTAAAACAGATGCCAGTAGCACATTAGACTTAAAGAAACGCTGAGTTCTGAACTAGACTGTGCCCAGATCACGTCATAGAAAGGCACAGACCAATAGAACATCCACCCTTCCAATGGGAAGCACATTGACTTCTTTTCCTCATGATCTTAAAAAGGTTCTGGTTTCTTTTTTTTTTTTTTTTCAATTTCCAGTTGCTTCATCACGACTACAGAGGTTAGACAGCTCAACAGTTCGTACATACTCATGCTGACAAGACCTAGCAAAGAAGCCAGCACTGAATTGTGAGTATTCATAAGAGATCACCATGAAAGCTCTTTGTAACCGTACGCTACACCCCACATTATCCAAGCAAGAGCCAGCATAGAGCAGAGGACATAACTAAAGACTCAGTAGCATGATCATTTCATCATGACAACAGTCTTAAGCTCAGTCCAGGTGATTGCTACCAACCATAACATTTTGGAAAGATGGCAGTGGGCACAGGGAATGAATTTACTTTATGAGAACTCTTTCGAGTTCTACCAGGAGCTGGGGTGGAGGGACAACACTAGTAAAGCAGAAGATTTTCTTTTTCTTTTTTTTTTTCTTTTTAATTAAAGCTATGCTCAATTTAGAACAGGTAGCTGCATAATGCTAGAACAAAACTTCCCCATACAGAAAATTTTGCAAAGTTATCTATTGCAGAGATTCTTGCACTTCTCAAATCATTCAGAATTGACAAAGAAGGGATATTCTGAGCTGGATCCAACTCTGAATCAAATTTAGTACTGAAATTCATGTTGCATTTTTCACCATTTATCTTTTGAATATGGCTATGACTATCACAGATTAACTGTTCCAAAGTTCTGTGGAAATATAGTTTCCTACTTCATTACAAGTTTTGCAAAAAATCCCAACGTGCTGAGCATTTTCATCGACACCATTTCATGCTAGTATTTTCTCAGTAAAACAGTTTTCCTTTTAGTTACTTGAGGACTTGTAAAGGAGCTGGAAAGAATATTTGGATAGCACCAAAACCTCACCAGGCATCAAACATGCTTCAATAGCTATTGCATATTGTAGACAAGACATGCCAGGACCTGCAAGAAAGTAGGGGGTTTTTTGGTTAGGGTTGTGTTGGTTTTTCGGTTGGTTTTTTTTTAGATTCCCAGGACTGGGACAGGATTGGGGCCATCAACATCTTAATAAATCTGCACAGGTTCAAAAAGTGCTTAGGAATAGTAAATGTTAATTGTGGGAACAGTAGGTTGCTCAGGATCCAACTGATGACAGGAGCCTTAGTTCACAGATCTTCAAGAGACTGCAAGGGTGTAAAACCTTAATCTTAAAAAAGGGAACTTTCCATGCCACCACTGAAAAAATAAGCAATGGGGTGGGGTTTTTTGTTTCTGTTTTGTTGTTTTTTTTAAAAAAAGGTAAGTTTAGTAGCTGGTCCTACAAAGATGATGATGATGAAATTATAGACATCTTTTTCTGTGTATGTATGTATAGATTAGAGTGTGGTGTTTTGTCAGCAAAGTCAATGACAGGACTTTCACTGGGTTCAGTGGTGACAGAAACTGACAGCAGAGGTGCGTACCTTTTCTCCTATGTGCTTCAGAATTGTGTGCTGAAAGCAATAAAGTATGACAAAGAAATTAAGGTCAAACACCAAGCTATATATTAGGCCAACAGCAATGGGCCAAGCACATGAGGTGAGGTTTGAAGACTAAAACAAAAGTCAAAACTGAAGTTTGATATGCTAACAAAAATTAAGATTATCGAAACTGTTTATTCCCACTATATTAAAAATCATCTAAAAAGTAGTAAATGAAAACCAGAAGTAAAGTAACAGATTTTTCTGGCACTATTATATCAAACTTCAAAATTTAAAGAAATTGCCTACATCTCAAAGATGAATGCATAAACAAGGACTGCTCATATGGGGGATGTGACCTTAAAGGACAACAGAGGAGTTTTCAGAATTTCGTGATCACAGTTCCTGAGTAACAATTTCTTCATGGAAAGATTGATACTTGGACAAAAGGGAAGATTATTCATTACAACATGCTTCTTGAAATTTTCCAGATCCAGCTTAGACTGAGACCAGACTTGTAACAACATGCACCATCAGCAGCTGTGTTACTCTGGTGACTAACATACCTGCATGCATAGAACCAGGGACTGATTCTAACTGAGCAGCAGAAGGCAGGGACAGCTGGATGAGCTGTCACACAATACAGATACCAAAAAAAAAAATTACTATAATAAAAGGGATTATGCATACAAAGACCAGGCCAAAAAGAGAGCTGCAAATGGGCCATGAGCATTTTTTCCACCTGCAATCTATGATCACAGCAGGCTACAGATTCTTGCATTCTGCTATTTTCATAGAGATATTCCCTTACAGAAAATGTCACAGCCTTGTATTTCAAAATAATTTATGCCAACAATACCAATTGAATACAACCTTATAGTGTCTTATAGTGTTTCTTCACAGCATCTGTGCCTCACTCATATGCTTTCAAACTGCATTTCAGGTGGGTTTTTTTAAACATTTGTCGAAACCACGACGAGCTGCCAAAAACCACGAACAGACATTCTCAGAACAGTTACATGAGCATACTGTGAGCAGCCCTGTTCCAGTGCACCCTCAGTATCAGAAATTAAAGAGCAATTAAGGCTGCTGAATGTTGCAAAGTTTACCACAGAGCACAGAGCAGAAGGCTTTCTGCTGTGGTGGCTGTATGTTTCCCAGTTGAGCATCTGCAATGCCACACAGCCAGTGTATTTGGCACTCACACTGTCCAAGCTTTCCCAGCACTTTTCTCTCATAAAGTCCAAGTTTTCTCTTATAAACACCAAAGTCTCTCATAAACATCACCAAGTCAGAAGGCTCAGTCAGGACAGTTTTGTTGCTAGTGGTTGGGGCAATAGAACATACTAGTTTTACTTCTATTCTAATGAAATATTAAAGGGGATTTGGCAAAATCAACAACGTACTTTACAAATCCTCTTTGGAACCCTTCATCGGTAAAGACACATGGGGAAGCAGCATTCCAAAAAGATGTGAATGATAATCTGGAAGCAGCTGGTCCATAGCAAAGAAATCATCAGGGTGAAAAAAGGAAATGTTGTTGAGCTGCAGTGAACTAGGAAGGAGAACCACAAAGTACACCAGCAAGGTTTGTATACTGAAAATGTATCTTTAACCTGGTGCCAAATGAGCAAAGGTCTCCAGATGCAGGAAACTTACCCTAGTGCTGAATTAAAACAGCAAGAAAACAACTATAAAATGAACATAAGGAGCACTCTGTTTTGATCTAGGGCAAAAATCAGTATATGTTAGTAAAATATTAAAATGCATTATTAGTAGGTCTGTGTTGCAGATCTAAAATTAAACAAATGCATGCCTCCCACAGATGATCAAAGCCCATGTTTTAGTAAAACATGCAATAGTGTAGTTAGTGATATATTTTCTGTTGTCATTCCGTTCTAGACCAAATTAGAATCAAAGAATCTCACTAATTAATGTTTATTTTTTTTCCCCTTAGATGTCATCTCTTTCTTCTACTTTACTTGAAGTGCACTATCACTACTTAGGAAAAGAGCATTAAAACTCTCTGCAAGAACAGGGTAATAAGGAAGAAAATACATAAGGTTTATCAGACAAACACACATGATGTTCCTTTCATGTACTGGTTAACTTAAAACAAGAATAAAAAAATACCTAAATTACTAAAAAAAAAAAAAAAAAGGAGAGAAAAACAAAACAACCTCCCTTTTTTCTCTCAGCATCTCTGTCATCAAAAATTTGGCAGTAGTGCACATCCAAAGCTTTTATCAAACAAAGCCACTCATCTTTACATTGTTCCATCTGTTTTATTGTAAAATACTAGACATTTACGTATTTACTGTGTATGTATTTCTTTTAAAATGTGTAAGTCTTATGTAAATGGATATAAATATGATTTTTTAAAAATAAAATCTATGGTACATGGGGTCTCAGTGCAAACATTTGACAATACAGTGTCAATAATACTGTTTGTATCTTTCCATTCCACCATTTTTACAGTTTTTGGATCGTAACAGTCAAATGAATATGTTTAGCAGAGTTAGAAGCTTCAACTGAGAAAAACCTGTCAATATTAAAAGCTGAACACCTGCCTCTGATGATGTATAATAGAATGACATAACCTGGAACTGGAGCCAAAATGGACCTCTAAAGACAAAATGAGAATGTCGGATATCTATAGAGAACCACCATGATGGCTCACCTCTTAAAAACAAACAAATAAACCCAGGAGAACTGTTTATTAAAAAAAAAAAAAGCAATTTAATAAAACATGATTTATACAAAAAACCAAAAACTTTCTTCTATGTTACCTGCGGACCAAGAAGAATCTTGCTTTACCAAGAGCCACCTTTTTGTTCCAGGATCTTGAAACACCAGCCAGCATTGGAAAAGTAAATCTAATATTTGCATAGAATCAGATTCTCGTTTCCAGAGATATTCAACAAAGAAAAAGAAAGACAAGAGAAGCCAAACCCCACCATTTCTTCATTCTAACAGGGCATTAGGCTCCTGTCTAATGTTACGCTTTTAGCCAAGATGGCCTTGCTGAGACTTCACAGAAGTCAGTTTTATCAGAGGAAATAACTGAAAGACAGAGTGATTAATATATAATGTATAAAAGTTTAGAAGAGCAACTATTACCTGCTGTGGCTTTATTTGGTGGTGTTATTGTTGTTTATTCTTTGTTTAAATGGGAAGTTTCAAAGTAAGACCTACTTAATAGTCATTTACCTATTTGCTATTTTTCTGCTGCTTGATCTTAGCTCAAGACCTGTCTTTTAGTTATTTCTTTTAGCAGTTTGATCTGCAATGTTTGCACGTACATAAACATTTGTTTTGTCTATTTTCATTTGGCAAACTTCGGTCAATCAGATGGTGAAAAATTTTTCTCCCCCAATGTCAATAAAAAAAAGAATTCAGTGCTATTTGTGTTTATAAGTCTATTAAGCTTGGTACGTAGAAGCATTAAATTTGGAAACCAGATGCTTCTCATTGCTAAGCATAAGCGCATTTTGACAATAACAGGTATGAGTCATGATGGAGTTACTGGTCAGAATCTGCCACGAGAGGGAGCACTGAACTTGCTGATGGGTTGCGATACGATGACAGGGTTACAACTGTATAAAGCCACGGCTCTTGTAAATACAGTTCCTCGGGCTTGACCGACATCGTTGCTGATGTTCTTTCTCCCCCTCCTCCCTCAGCCTCCTTCTGGATTATTTTAGTGTGGAATATCACGAAGTAGAACAATGCAAATACCACTGGCAATAGTTGCAGTATCACATGAATACATGTTCCCTTGTATCACCCGCTCACATTTTACAGAATTCCTTTTGTAGCCCAAACTGTCACAGCCCACACTAAAATGTAGGCGATGGGGTTAAATGAGATGTGTTGGGGAAAACAATGAGCCAGATCTTGTGACCAAAGCTGAAGTTATCCTGCCCGAGAAGTACAGCACCGTTAGCAAAGCACCCTGCTGATTCTGAGAGCCATTAGCATTAACACAACGTTTTACTCTCTGTTCAAATTAAGATTTTCAGCTAAATTGAATAATTGAGCGGGGGCAGCGGGTTGCGGGGGGCCCTATCTTATACAATGATTTGGCAAAAAACAAGTACAGCACCGACTCAAACTAGGCTGGTTTATTATATGACTGTAGGGCCTGGTTCAACGTGACTGGCTGTGCTGTATGCAGTCCCTAGTGAAAAAACACAGGGACATTTTATGTAGTTCTTATGCAACTAGCAGAGCTC
Organism: Pachyramphus minor; assembly: GCA_013397135.1. NCBI lineage: Eukaryota > Metazoa > Chordata > Aves > Passeriformes > Tyrannidae > Pachyramphus > Pachyramphus minor. The sequence goes on along the minus strand of VYXB01009275.1, from coordinate 46,006 downwards.
ACCGGCTCTACAAAAGATCATGGGCACAAGGCACTATCAGGGTATGGCTCACAGTAAGTATCACCTATCTATCACCTTTTATCTCCTACATCAATCTGTTGGTTTATTTCATCACTTTACAGAGGTATCATCCTTAATTCTATCCACCAGCACACAACAGTATTTCTGGACTCTTTTGAGGACCTCTTTATATACCAACATCATCTGAATTTATGTATTGCTTACTGTTTCTTCCTCTGGAAAGCACTGCTGAGTTTGAGTAACTTCTCTGCTTTTAAACTTTTCTGTATATGTACATTTCTTAAAGCATTTTTACATTTATTGTTCAATTAAAAATCTGCAGCTTGAGAAGTATGTAGAGAGTGCATCCTCCACCCCGGCTTGTTAAGAACCCTGTAACTATTCTGAAATGGCCTATGAATTCCAGGATAAGCTGCTTAGTATCTGTATTTGCTAACTTTCTTCATTATATATACCTCAGCAAAAGCACATTCTGGTTATCATAAGGGATAAAAAACAAACAAAAAAACTATCAGAAAATGCAAAGAGTAAATGCCTGCCTTTATTTAAAATACATGTGTATTATTGACTATTACTGTGAACAAATCAAGATTTTCACAGATTAAAAGTCAGAAATTATTTATCATTCTACAAAAAAAGACACTTCAGAAAGTTACTGAGTAAAAAAGTTATAGGAATCTAATTTATAACAGAAAGTTTTAGGGAAAAAAGAAATCAGTGGAATCAAGAAAATTAATTTTTACATTTTTAATTTTAGAAAAATTTAAAAGACATAAAGGCTTCTAATTTACAGAACCATTTATGTCTTCAACAATTTTCACAATAAAATTTCTATTTATTGCTGTCCTCAGTTCATGACTTACTTTTTGTAAGCTGTTGTAGCCAAACTCAAGTTACTGGTCACATTATAAAAGAACGGATTGAAATGAAAGGTTATATGACATCATATGGATAATCCTGTGACTCCTCCCCTTTAAGAACACAGAAATGTATGAATTCTATGTGCAATTCTTAGCCATCTTAATAACCACCATATATTCACAACATGCAGAGACTTTACTATGTGTCATTGGCTGTGACAAGATGGTAAAGATCACAGTGATGTTTCTGCAGTAAAAACATTTCATCCCAAATCACGACTAGTTTTTAAAATGTGGTAATCTTAACTGAAAGTCCCTTTGTATACTTCTGTAACTAAAATGTTTGTTATTCATGTATTAACCCATTTAATTTTTCTTTAGCAGTTCTTCAATGTGTTTAAACGGGCTAGCATCTTCAATGGTTGGTGTTATCTGAAAAGGAAGAATATACAGAAGCATGTGAGAGTAGATAGAATTTCATTCAGAGATTCTTCTAAATCTAGCCTTCAAAAGCAATCAACAAAAAAGTATCTGAAAAGCTCTGCAGCATAAAAACCGTTTGGGTAAGCCACACTAGAAATAAAATATAACATACTACCTTAAATCATGGACCAGTTACAGAACAGTCACGAGAATCAAAACCATAATGTTGTGCCTTCGGGTGTGCACGTGCACCTAATTCATTAAAGCACACATCTCCAACTTGCCTTGTATGGCCTTCCACTGACAAGTGCAGAAAGAGCTGAACGTGGTATCTTGCCAGAGCGTGTTTTTGGTAGCTGTTTCACAAACATCCCCTTCTGGAAAGCTGCTACAGGGCCAATGTTAGTTTGAACTCGCTCAACAATCTCATTCAAAATCTTATTCTCTTCTGTCTTTATACCTGGTGAAGAAAGTCATATCCTTTACCTTTTCTGAGATTTTTGCAAGTCTGAGTGACATCAGTATCAGTGAGCTCTCACCTTGTCTCAGTACACACAGTGCAAATGGAACATGTCCTTTTAAAGGATCCTCCTGGCCCACAACAGCACAGTCCGCCACAGCGGGATGGAAGAGAATACACTGAGGGATAGAAAACAGAACTAAACTGAACTAATAATATAATAGATGGATATTTCAGTGAAAAAATTCCACAGTCATAGACATTTAACATAGTTACTTCTTACGTTTTGATAGCAAAAGGTATTTAGTCAGTACACCTCAGGATTCCAATTACATGTGTTGCAGATGTATATGAGTGTATACTTTCATACACACAGTAACATGTATTTCTCAAACAAACACAAGAAATAAGAACTACAGAAGCAAAGATAGAAATCTAGAACAAACCAAAGATAATTTTTTGGGAGAGTATCATATCACATCTTTGGTTTTTTAGTGAGATCTTTGCTGGAACAAATAGTCTAACATTATAATTAACCTGGAGTTAAATGCATGGAGTAAGGACCAAAACCACAGAAGCACTCCTACTACAGAGCTATAAAGTCATATTGGTTTATTCTCTCTGACTCTTATCTTTTTTATCCTTTGCTGCTGTAAAGGCATAGTTTCAACCAAGGCCAAATACAGGCCCAGCCTCAGCTTGCAGCCAGCCTACCTCAGCTCACTCTCTTGGAAGCATTAGGTCTCAGTCTCCTGAAACAAAAAAGGCAATTAAACCAGAGCCCCCCTCCTTCCCAACACACGTTACACAATATCACATTAACAAAAATATGCCAAATTCTCTTTTAGTTAAAAAAAATAAGACATTCTCTCTTCCTGCCAATTAGCTAGCTGAGGTTCTCACTTCCTGGAAAACAGTCACCAAGATGTCTCAGTACATACCAAGATGCGTGTCACTAAGTCTGGGACAAAGCTGGGCTTAAGATGCCAAGAATTGCGAATCCTCTTCCAAAGTAACTGGCTATTTCCATGTAGCTATCAGTGTGCCTTTGGGCATCTTGCTGTCAACAGAGCTTTTAGCACTTCTCAGTCCTCTGGACTCAACTACAGAGAGAACCTAAACATGACCCTACACAGAAGCCACATCATGTGACTGTGCATACAAGGGCTATGTTCTTGCTAATAACTGAACGTCACATACTGTGCTGTAAAAATCGAAAAAATCCTGAAGAAATGGACAGCTGAAATCACTGTTGTTCCAATTAACAAAAGGAAGGCTCTTGTTGACCTGTTTGTGAAACCAATGGGGAAGGAACAATTCAAAGGGCTTCTTATAACCCATCCTCAAAACAGATTTCACCATCCTTGGGCATTATAGTCAGAAAGGAGGAACTGGCTCTATGTGTCATGGTCACTACAACATCCACCAAGATCAAAGTGTTTCTAGCACACTTTGTTTGTCAAAAACTATACTCACTTCACAAACTGTGATCCTAGAAATATCCCATGCTAGAAAAAGGGCAAATGGAAACCACTGACCTTAACAGTAGATATATAGTCTATCAAAGTACAAAAGCATGACCATTTATGCACAGCTTTTGAAACTGTATATTTTTCACAGGAATTAAATAGGATGTGCAGAAGCTATATATACAACAGTGGGCTAGGCTTACCCCAGAATTAGAAGGGCAGAGGAGCCTGCTAGAAAAAAAGCTGAAGCTAAATATATACCTATACATTTGAATTCAGGTGCAGCCTACTTTTTCCAGAAGTCACTGTAACCACACTGACAAATCATACAAGAATGAATCTTTCGCAACTCCAAATCTCTATGGTATTTCAATGCATCACATACACTTAATGCACTGTGGTCACTTCTGGGCCAGAGCCTTAATAACGCATTTCTTTCCCGTTTTGTCATCTTGACCTTGGCCACAGAAACTTGAGAGCCATATATAACAACAACAAAAGGAAAGGAAAAGAAAGGCAAGGAAAGAAAAGAAAAACCCAGTGAATTATGGAAAAGTAGACAGTAAGGTCTACAACTACAGTATTGTTTTCCATAGGAACACAGGAAAAAAGTCTGCAGTAACCTGACATTACCATTAAATACCATAATTACTCACCAGGGATCAACAGGACCCCTAAGGTAGAGATTTAAGTATTGTCAGCTTGTTTTGTAGTAGCTTGTTTTGGCCATTCCAGACTGTCACTTACGAATAAGAATCTGACAGTTAGCATTTACTGTAGTATTTTATTTCAGTCTATCCAAAATGCTATCAATGTGCCTTTTGACTTCTCAAATGCTAACTTCAAGTGACTGAAATTAGTAATTAGGAACTACTAAAAAAATTCAATAAATACTAATTTGAACATTGTAAAACTTCATAAAACAACTGAAAATAACAGAATCAACACTAGACATTTAAAAATTGTTGAAAAGTAATAAAAAACTTGAAGTGAAATGGCTTTCCTAGAATGATCACTGGGCAAATGAGGAGCAGACAGAAACACCATGATCAGGAAAGGGATTTCTCATGCTAAATTCCTCAATTTCAAGTCTGTTGCCTCAGCTAGTCAAGATTCAATTTAGGTGTTTTTCAGAAAGGGGCAGGGAGGGAGGGACATCATAGATTTACAGACAAGAGTCAGATGGACCAAGACAAGCTGTGGTTACCATAATGACTACCCTTCACTGACTGGTAAGGTAAACACAGCACCTACTGCATTGCGTAAATATGGAGCTCCAATGGTATTAATAGATACCTTAGACAAAGAAACTAATTGTTTAGAATAAAGCTGAAATACTTAGTCAAAGCATTAATAAAAAACTTGTTATGCTTGTAATGCAGCTATAAGGTAAATGCAGATAATATACGTGCTTGACAAGGTGACTGTCATTTAATTACATGGTGATTCAATGAACCTCTAATTCTGTATTTACTGGTCTTACTGAGAAGCTAACTGTAATCTTCTTAATACTTTCCCATTTAACTATGCTGGGTATACATTAACACCACTCTTGGTTTTTAGCTTTGTTCAAAAGGTGAATAGAAAAGCTTCTAGAAGGTCAGAGCGATGAAACACTTTTTTTTTTCCTAGGGGAAAGACCTAATGAGCAGGCAGATAAACAGACACTGAGCTTGGTATGATGAATACAAAGGTAATACAGCAGAGGTGGTGATTCAATTAATCATTTGTTATAGTAGTTTCAGATTCAGGCTGAAGCAAAGAAACAATGCCCAGTTCAGCTGCTGAGGGGCTGAGATTCCCTGCTGCACTTTAGTAGGGTAACACAAAAACCTGACTTCTAAGGCAAAGAGGCTTAAGTAGACTAAAAGCCACCTTTATGTGAGTCAGGGCAGCAGCTCGTTCAGCTCCCTGGCTGACTCATCGATTCTCAAAGGATTGACTATATTTATCTGAATTTGTTCACTTCTGTGTAATCAGAATTTATTCTAAGTTTCCTAGCCTTTAAAAACCATAGTAACTAGCCTAACAGACATTACAAACAAAAAAATTACTAGTTTTTGATTCAGTGGACAGTTAAATTCAGAGTTCTTATAAGTGTATTTTTTCTTTGTACATGCCCAGCACACCTTTTCCTATACTCCCTGAATAAGCAATTGATATGTCATCAGGGAAATTTGTAACTGGCAATCAATCACAGCAGTTCCAGAGAGGTGAGTGAACAATGATATGAAATTCAGACACTATTATGAACAGCACTATTTTCAACTTTGAGTTGCATGGATATGACATTAATGACTTTCAATTTAACAGAAGGGTTTTTTACAGAAATTTTCATTGTTCGTTTAGCACTGCTCATACAGTAAGAGACAAAACAGCTGTCAAGAAACTGTGAAGGAAAGTCTTCAAATCAAGAAATGTGAGTCTATGTGAAAAGAATTCAGCCAACACTGAGCACTACATTTTAGGAATAAAAGTTTCTACTCCTCAGTAACTACAGTAGTTGGTGAAACTACTTGAGTCTACACTATCTTAATGTATTCCCAAACAAATACATTATCAGAGCTAACAGCTAAGCTTCCCATATGCCTGTCTTATAAATCCCATTTGTTCATACTGCTTATTACTGACTAAATTTATTATGTTCTGAAAGCACCTTAACAGGAAGAACCTGAAATAGGAAATGTTTTGGTTAAAACTACCAATGGAAATGCAAACAAAAAGAGTAGAAAGAAAATGAGAGATTTTGTGAGATTTTCAGTCTCAGCTTGTTCTATTCATCTTTCATTCTTCTATGTTGCTGTCACAGGCAATGCTAACCTCTTCAATCGCACCTGCTGAAATTCTGTGTCCAGCAACATTGATCACATCATCAGCTCGAGAAAGGACATATAAATAGCCATCTTCATCCATATAGCCAGCATCCATAGTATCGTAATATCCCTAAACACGACACAATAAAAAATAAATTCAAAAAGAGTACTAGGAATACCCCTTAATTTACCATGAAACCAACAACATCAACAAAAAAAATTAACCCTTTTTCACATTAAATACACTTTTGGTGCCGGAAAGATTTAATTCTGTAATATTTTTCACTATTTTTATGTCATAATATGCCATGCAGCTCCCTTTCCAGAAGGGTTTTGTAGTCTTTGTTAATACAGAGCAAAAGACAATAGATAAACCTGAATTTCTTTCTAACTCTGCTTACTTTGATCCCTGTCAGCTTGGAAGACGATGTTACCTGGATCCGCGCATAGAGAATGGAATTGTTACAATATAATGACAGGTGTCAAACTGTCCTAAAGATATTCCTGTTTGCTGTGTCCAAACACACATCACCATTGTGAAGCAACTGCACGCAGGAAATAATTCACCTGACCAATTCACTCATTTACTTTTATTGATCCAAACCTTCCATTCTGAACATTTGTATAGGGCCAATCCAGTTATTTCTACAAGGAAAGGAGGAAACCAATCCTTGGATAGTTCATCTGACAAGGAAACATAACTAATTAAGTAAGGAGCCTCCAATATACTTAGCTGTACAGTGGACAAGTACGTATTTTGGACTGACACCAAGCTAGCATGACTGCATGTCAACAGGAGTAGTATACTTGAAGCTGTGCTAGTCTAAGGTCACAGGCTTGTATCTTTTATTAGATCAAATGACATAAAGTGACTTTCTGGCTCAGAAGCTTGAGGTTTACTTCTTCTGTTTCAGATCTTAAAAACCCCACAGTATGCCCAAGGGCTTAAATTATAGATGAAAAAAAGTTTTACCTTGAAACGCTTTTAATTGTATACAAAAAGATCTCAAATTAAATTAAGATATGATAATTATTATCATTCAGTTCTGCAGGATTACCAGAAATTTATATAATTTATTTCATAATTCTTACTGGAAATTTTTGGAAATATAACTTCTGAAATGTTTCTTCATTTTTCCAAAGACCTGAGAATGCTCCAGGAGGCAAAGGCAACCTTAGATTGAAAAGAGCAGGGGGAAGGAGTAAGAAATACAGATATAGTAAGTACAACTCATGCTCTCCATTCATACATGATATTCAGATAAATAATCATTGTTTATACAATCAGAAAACAGTTCAGCTTAATAATATGCTGATAACATAAAAAGACCACATTACTGTGAACATATGCATATAGCTCTGCACTGTATCAAGACCTTACCTTTTATATTACATAAGCACTACAGTAAAATAATGTTTGATCTAGTAAACACCATATACTGCACTATAAATATGTTAACAACATTCAGCTTTCAACATTTCTAAGGATTAAGAATCTGTCAAAAATGTGTGCATATGTATCCTATGATACAGGCAATTTCATTATTATAGGTATCTTTTTTCTCTAACACCCATATACAACTCACACGCACATAGACAGATGGATTATCAAATACACAAATCTTCTGTTTCTGTAAAAGGATGAAGCTCAAAGGATTTCAACCATGAGAATATGAATGAAAATGCTTTTCTTTTATACTGAAAGTGTGCTCAATATTACTGGAAATACTGGAGGAGTTCTTTAAAAGTATATTGATAAAAGTCACTAGTAGAACTTTCTAAAATAACTGGACTTTATTTTTTTTTAAGAAGTGAAGCTGCAAAAATTCTAGATTGCTTTATTTGCTGAGTTTTGAATGCACACTATACACGTTTTCTCAGTCAGCAATATGAGCATGAGAAAATATAGGACATTTCATATACATATCTGTCAGAAGAAGAGAAGCTGCAGAAGCCTCAGCTAACAAAGTGGTTGTTTCTTCCTTCAAATCTCTGACAGGATTAAACACAGATTTCTTCAACTGCCTAAGAGATATATATTCAGGCATATCAACACAAGTTTTATCAAGTTTACCCCTAATGACAGAGAGAGAATGATCATGCAAGATAAAATCATAAACACCCCATACAGGTTTTACTAGCATATGCCTGCATTCCTAACTAGCAAATGCCTGCATTCCTAACTAGCAAATATTTAGCTAGAGGTATTTTATTTTCTATTGCTAGTGTTCCTGTGACACCTGAAGGCAAATCTCTGGCAGTGAAACACTTCTGTAGCATAGCAACACTGGTATCATTACAAGTCTCCAGTGATGTTCCACAAGAACAGGTGCCACCAGCTCTGTGACATGTACATTTCTAACATTATATTTACAAAAAGGATAGTTATCTATCTATCTATATACACACTAATCCTAAGTATGGCATAAGTAGAATATGGTATAAAAAGTATAAACTACATTGAAAAGGTCATATCATCCAGTAATGATTCAAATACCTGATTTTTTACAATCCTAGTTTTTTCAGCTTAATTCACCTCAGTTAGCATAACAGAATATACTACTATAAATACTACTTTATCTGAGAGTTCTGGCTCAACATGTCCCATAAATCACATTCCTTGAAAGAATGGTTAAGAAAGTATGGCCAGAAAAGCCAGGACACTTCCCAGGTACTCACGCAGGGTTCAGGAAGGCAGGTTGGCTTCTACCCATCTGGAAGGAATTCACTGCCCTATTTTAAGCTTTTCAAGCTTAGTAAGCATCTCTGTGATATACAAACATGACCTATAGAGTGTTTGCCTTGAAAAAAAAAGATTAGAAAAACAATATATTGATCCTGATGTTGATGTACTTATGAGTTTAAAAGAAAAAGATCTCTTGCTTAGATTCAAGAGAAAACACTAGAGAATGGCAGTTACTATGGTTGTTGCCTGGTTGCTAATAGCATAGCAATTCATAACAGCCTCAGTCATTGCAAATTTTGCACTCTGAGTTTATTTAGCAGTCTGAAACATCCTTGTGATGGAAGAGAAAGGACAATTCATATTGATAAAGTCCTTAATTTCCCCATAGCTCTATTTAGTACTTTGCAGTTAGTCATTCAATAGAAAAAAAAAAAAAATTTACTACTGAAATCAGAAAAGCATTTTCCTTTCTGTAATTGTTTAGAAATCTAAACACCATATTGTGTAACATATCACAAAAAATATAATGCTTGCTCCCACCGTTTCATTTTGTTCTATTTGTTCAGATGGGGTTTTTTTGGGGGTGGGTAGAGGAGGGTGGGGGGTTTCTTATGTTTGATTGTGAGTTTTTTGCTTCGTTTGTTGGGTTTTTTTAGAAAAATTGCATTGATAAGTACATCCACAGAACATAATTCCTGAGTATGTGGAAAACAGATTACTAAACTAGTGGCTACCACAGGTATCTCTATAATGCATATCATAGCACAATACAGCCAAACATCTGAAAAAGTGCTTCCATAGCTTTTTGTGAAAGATTACTTGCAATTAAGACCCCATTCATCCTCTAAGCAAAAAGTGAATGCCATCTTCCATGTGTCCATCTTCCAGGCAAAATAATTCCAGAGCAATGGGCACATACAATCCTTTCACGAGAGTAAAGCTCTTAGCATGACAACTGACTAGAATTTCTAGTTTCTGTGCAAACACAAATAACTATTAAAACTAATTAAAACTAAAAGGCAGAATTCAGTTTGCTGGGACATAATTACATGTATTGGAATTTTGTCAGGACATTAGAACTAAAATGTCCAGAGCCAAAAATACCTCAAACCCACTGCTGTCACGGAGAAGGCTGCCATAAATTCCAAAGGGAGCAGAACTGGATCACAATTACATGCAAGGAGCCAGAAGAGATAAAATGAGACAGACAGAAAATAACAGCAACTCAAAAGCAAACATCCCTTCCTTTTCTCAGCCTCTCCATACAAAAAAAAAAGGAACACATTGGGAGGTCTGGTTTCACAGAATCACACACACAGTTAGGTTGGAAAAGACCTCTGAGATCACAGAGTTCAACCTATGACCTAACACCACCAGGTGAACTAGATCATGGTACTAAGTGCCACATCCAGTGTTTTATTAAACACTTCCAGGGACGGTGACTCCACCACCTCCCCAGGCAGTCCATTCCAATGTCTATTCACTCTTTCAGTGAAAAACTTCTCTCTAATGTCCAACCTAAACCTCCGCTGATGCAGTTATAGACCGTGTCCTCTTTTCCTATTGCTGGCTGCCTGGGAGAAGAGGCCAACCACCACCTGGCTACAACCTCCTTTCAGGCAGTTGTAGAGGCCAATAAGATCTCATAATAAGGCCTCCCTGGGCCTCGTTTTCTCCAGGTTAAACAACCCCTGCTACCTCAGCTGCTCCTCATAGTACTTGTGCTCCAGACCCTTCACCAGCCTCGCTGCCCTTCTCTGGATCCACTCCAGCAACAGTTTATGTCTGTTCTCCCTAGGAAATATGACACATGCCTACAAGAGTTCAATATTTAAAAACTGTTGTCTCTTTGAACAAACACTGAGTTGATACTCAAGACCTTTTCGGGTTATTTTTACTAAGAGGGTATATTAATCAAAAAATTCCAGGTATGCATAAGCATGATTGCCCCACAGATGGTCCTGCTTTCCTTTCACAAGGGAGAGGACCACGGAAGACCAAGACAGGAGGAAATAGATTCTTTCATTATCATTTCCACAATATACGAAGAAGTTGCTTTGCAAGGTTTTCCTTTGGGACATGTTCACTGTATTTCTCTAGCTATCTGTTAACTCTCTCTCACCCTGCATGCCAAGCCACAAGCAGCCAATGTTGAGCCTTTGCATCTGCTATCAGTTTGAAGATGAACCCTCCCTTACACTAGTCTTGTTTTGATTTTTTTATATGGTCCTTACTCTGGTAGCATTTTCTGTCTTATCATTGCTTCTTCCTTCTGCAGAAGACAGTCACAAGCTTCACCAAATGTAAGTAAGACAAGCTTGCTAGTTTTTTCTAAAACATGAATGTGTTTAGCAGCTATATTGGATCAGGCTAACTTGAGTCAGCTCATCCCATTTAACTAGCAAAGAGGAGGCACAGTTTCAAATCCAAGTGGAGGTTCAAGCCCAAATTCTTTGCTAATATAAATAAAAACATGCGAATGAAGAAGTTTACCTCTGGATTTCAAACCTCAAAGAGGATGTATAGGTCTGAATTTTAATCTCATTTATTCCAGTTTTTCACCAGTACAATTACAGCAGTACAGTTATGCCACTCTCCATTTACTCCAGTGAGATCAAGATTAAAATTGTAGAACTACAAGAACATAGATCCAGGCCCATTTCTCATTTCAAGGTTGAATACATTTTGAACAGCAGTAGGAAAACCAGGTAAACTGTGTAAATTAATGATGTAAAATATAGGGGTTAATTTAACAAAGATTCACTCTGGTTACACTTTACAAAGATAAGAAAGTAATTTCATTATAAATTGGACAAACTAAGACAGATAAACTCAACAGCATCACTAAAAATCCTCCAAAGTACTTTAACAGGAACTGGTTTTTGTTAGAGAACTTTAAATGATAATAATTATTTCGGTTTTAAGCATTGTTTCAAAATTCATTTAGTTTTCATACAACTGTGGCTGACCTTTCACTGAACAGTCCACCCTTCTGCTTAGCCCAAGAAAATCTGACTCTCATGTATCACACCCTTTCAAAATGCTACTCATCAAAATGGTGTATGATCCCTCGTTAATGGAACCAAGCAATTATAGACAGACCACTCAAAAAATAATTTGCACAAAAAAATCTGATTTCTGGAAGTACAAATGAAAGTCAAAAAACTATTGGAAAGACTACCTTGCTGAAATTCAGAAAAGAATCCTTTTATTTTATGGTAGACAATGACACAGGCTGTTCATTACAGCCAGTCAAAGCAAGTATAAGTCACTGTTAAATGAGTCTGGGCTTGTGAATGCACCCAAATCATCTTGACTGGCAGCTATAATTATTACTCAGCTTTTATGTAGTGCTGTGCATAAACATCACTCTTATAGAAATTTTTGATTGCAAGTTTGAAAGGCATCTGGAAGGTTTTTCATACACCAGGAACAACAGCACATGAAAAAGGGTGGAGAAGAGTAGAGCATCTCAAATGTTCATTAGTTTGCACAAAATACTACTTTAGTTAGCTGAAGGGGGTCACAAAAGTAGTTGGTCTCAGTGTGGATTTTGCAGAAAAAATACAGTTTAGTGGACCAAACCATCACATGAGGAAGAGAGAAAGCCATCAAAAAGTACTGGAAGTGGCTGAAAAAAGTTCAAAATAAAGAAACTTCAAATGCTATTTACATGTACTCAGCCAGAGATCTGCTAGAAAACCCATCTTTGGACAAATTGTTCTCGCATTGGAAGTCCTACTTATTGTTAGTCCTACTTATTGTTTTACTTGTAAACGAAAAAGACACAGCTGATAAACATGTAGAAGACTGTCAGGGAGATAAATCTTTTTCTTTTACCATATTATCTGAACTGGCCTCCCATATAACACAGGCTAAAAGATGCCATCTACTAAATCCTGCCTGAACCCCACAATTTTAAAAATAGATATCTAGGTCTGACCTGGAAAATGTCAAAGTAAACCACCTCACTCCCAAGAATTTGTTCCAATGGTTTAATACCTTCACTGTTAAAGTGAAGTGTTTTATTTCTCATCTGAATATATCTAGCTTCAGGTTCTGATCTCTTTATGCTAGATTAAACATCCACCTCTCAGAGATGTTTCTGTCCTCTAGGCATTTCCTGCCCTTGATAAAGTTACTATTTTACTGATCTTGTATGAAGTACATACCACAGGTTTTCATACCGTAAACATTCCAGCATTCATATTTACCCTAAAATCCAGTCACTTTCTCAATAGCTTTTGGAAATATGGACATAAGAATCGAACACAATGCATTAACAGATTTATATTAATAAAGGCTTCTTTTCAGCTTCCCTGTTGAATAACAAGGAATCATATTGCCTGCTTAGTTACAGTAGCAGCTACCTGTCATTCAAAGATCTGGTGTATTCAGAGGTTCATCCATTGTAACAAACTCCTTTGAAAGGTACTGCTTTCTAGGGTCCTTCACCTTATAAAACTAGCAAATTTTCACTTTGCATAGTTGTATAGACTACTTAAAAGAACAAGCCATTGCCTTCTGGTCTCCTTTTCTTCCTGGGCAGCAGGAGAATACAAACAAGAGCTGTGACCTTTCTCATATCCCAAGTTAGAATGTCCAAATGTCAACACATCAAGTCTTAAAAGATTTTTCTTTATTTTTTTAAATGGGATACCAAGGTACTACAATGTGCTGCAAAAGATTACATCTTTTTCTTTTCCTTTTCTTTCATTTAAGCTCTCTTGGTCAGCATTTTAAGATTACATTCCTGGCCTTAGGTTGCCTCAGACTTTCACATCGATACTGATTTTTTTTTTGTTAATGCATTGTAAGTAATATTGAATAAGCTTTTTGTTGAACATTTATTTGCTTGCTAAATACCACATTAAGACTGAACACCATACCACAAATCATGAAACTGTAAATGGCTTGCTTACCTCTGATCAACACCTCTTCCACTAAAGGATATTCACTTTAAGGTATTTGCTTCAAAAGTACTGTCATGTTTCTGTTTGGCTAACTTAAAATCCATAATCATAAGAAGCTGTAAATTATATCATTTCTTTATAAATATTGACTATTAAAATTTATCATGAATAAATATTATTTTAAATACTTTACATTTTTACAGTACTGTACATAAAGATATGCATGATTTTACTCTACATAATGAAGTAATCATTTGAATCATTCTAACTCTTGATAGAACATTTTATTTTTCTTCCTCTTCCTCCAGTAATCCCAAATTCACCAAAAAAATCCACAATATTAATACAGAGCTTCTTACACAGTCACTACTCTTAAATGCAATCTAACCAATGACACCAAAGCATTTCAGAATCACTGCATGACGTAACTACATTGTCTCACCTCCTGCTAAGTATAGAACATATTTGCATGATTCTGTGCAGTGGAGATCAGTAAAGCAAACTTGCATATACTTATCCTGCAAACCTCCATTATTATGGCACAAAATTAACTATACAAACACAAGAGGATGTGTAACTAGGCTCTAGCAAGGAATTTACTGACAGTCACTACTCTATGGACAGAATAAACACAAGGCAAATGTAGTCCTATTGCTGTGGATGAATATAAAGAATAATGCTAGCTAATGAGAAGGTGCTGAAAACTGCTTCAAAGAATAATGGGTTTATGATCTTTATAATGCACAAGAGCAAAACTGAGTTTCCCACTGCACTGGAATTTAAATGGGATTTCTCTTTGTTAATGCTCCTTCTAAGAACAAACAATTGGAAAATTCTTATGGCTAATCATAATTGCATGCACACACACACACACATTTTCAAGTGTGTAATAATTACAGGCAGGCCAGAAAAATGCAAACAGAAATGTGTCACTAAACCAGACTCGTTTTGTTAACGGAAATGGATGTCATTCCCACTACCATTTTCACTTCAGAATCTTTCATTTCCAAAAATTCTAGCTCAAAAAGGTACATATATTACTTTAAAAACAATTCATAGAAGCCCACCCTCATGAGCTCATTTTCCCTTGTCTTTCCATAATCAATGTTGTGATGCTGCTTTCAATTACTTTATCCTGGAAGACTTCAGAAATCAAAAATATCATTGCATCTTCCAGGTAAATTAGCCTATATGAGAGTTCTTGTCAGAGAAAAATCTTTCCAAAGGGCAGAGATGATGATTATATGAAAAGAAATGCAGGTTATCAACTGGGAGATGAGTAAAGAAAAGAATATACTTGGGGCTGCAAGATGGAGTCAATTAGATGTACCTTTTTAAAATATCTGACTCCTGAAGGGTAAAATTAAAATTTAAAGCTTTGCTGTAAGAATAGGTATTTTAAATACTGTACTTATGAACACTGCAGGCCTGAAGCAGCCCCAGTCTTTACTGTGAGTTAGTCTGGGATAAAAATAACTGAGAAGCAGTACACCACTTCTGCACAGGTGGCATTGTAAGCAGTGTACAGCCATTCTCCTTTCCAAGAAATACTGATGGATATTTCTCAACTCATATATGCTGCAGGTGACGTAAACACCTGTCTTTTTTTCTAAAATGATATGCATATTTTGCTGCTGAGAGTATGACAGAGTAATAGTTAGAACTATCCTGACTCCCTCATTTTCTTCTAGCTGCAGGGGCGCATGTCCCTTGGGTGACAAACAAACACTGCTAGTAACAAGAATCATTCCCACTATTTTTAAGAGTTCTGTACATGTACAAGACTGCTGAAGAAACTAAAGGCTTCTTTGGAGGAGGGCTTTCTGGCTTAGCCACTCAGGGTGTAGTTGTCATGCCTGTTATTTTTTTCCTCCTAAAGGTGCTGTACCATACCAAACAATGTAGGCAGTGGCCAGGGATGTCACAGTAAGCTGCCTTTCCCTGGAGCTGCCACAGCATTTTTCCTTCACAAATCTTATCACTTTAACAGGATCCTGAAATTATTCAGGGGAGAACTTATGGACCACTGGAGGAGAGAAGTTCTCCAAAAACTGGTCCATGTTCTCCCACATGCCATGCCACTTAAGGTTATCCACCCCCGGGGCAGGCCTCTGGAAAACTTCCCTAAAGATTGTGGTCCTGTCTTCAAACATGAGGTAGACCATACTGAGGAAACCTGAAAGACACAGCAACAAAATTATGCTACCCCTAGCATCCAATTCAATTTTTTTCCAAAATCTGTTGTAGCAGACCTGAATGAGAAAGGAGTAAAAGGCTGGGGAAAAATCACCCCCCTCCCTTTCCCCCATGGGTTGAGTGCCATATCAATAAACCTTCAGAGAAGCAACCCAGGGCACAACCCCAGATAAACATTCCAAATGAAACTCATGGTCTTTGAGGTTACCACATTATAAACTGGTGTCACACAACAGTACATCAACAAAGGTATCTTGGTTCTTTCCCCTGGACTGAAAAAGAGCACTGTGCTGGGCAAACAGTTCCACATATGCAAACATATATACAGGGTTAGGTGCAGGCAGGGTATAAACTTCATCCTGAAAATACACAGTACAGTAATTTCATGTGATACTACTTTAGCCTCCACAGTGGTCTAATTACATTAGATTAATAGTACAGCTGAGCAAAAAACCTCCACACCTCAGCAACTCCACCTCCCACACCAGGCCACCCACACTGTTAGTGCTGCACATCTGTAGCACAGTCCAGCGCCTGCAGCTATTATGTCTCTCATCCCTAGCTCACGTGCCTGTTGCCTCAATCCTCAGCTAACTTCACTAACAATTCATCACAATCGGTACATCTGTCCCAATGCTTCAGCTTTTGACAGATTTGCAGTTCACTGAAGGTTAATGCTAATCTTTATATTTCGTTCCATTCATCTAAGTAAGCAGTGAAGATTCTGAACTACAACAACTCTCCAAAAATTTACCACAGAAGAAACAGATGAATGCATGTCCTTTTGGACTTGTATTTGCTGGCAGTTACGAAGTGTTCAGAGCTGAAGTAACTTCTGCAACTGAAAACAGGGGTGGTTACAGCTACCACACTCATCACAAAGCAGGTATCTGTCTGAGAAAACGCCATTTGCCAAAAAGCCTGTGAAACATCCAGATTACAGAGCTGTCATTGGCTCTGGGGAACACCTGCCTATCGAGTGTTACAGGAATAAGGGAAAGTTTTGGCAACAGTTGAAAAGAAAGAAGGTAAGATAAATGGAACTGATGTTCACAGTGCTATCTAAACAGAGACCTTTTTATCTAAGAAGAAGTGCCAAGAAAGGTGTACTTTCAAAAAGAATACTAAAGCTTAGGAACTCATCATCTGACACAAGTCTGGTAGATGGTACTAAAAGTCACCTACATGATGCTCAGTGGGTTTTTCTTCTTTCTTTTTTTTTTGCTGTAGTCCTGTCCTGTATGTATTTTGTCCAAGTACCATTACAAATTAACACTGTTTCATGCAAAGCACACACGCAGACTTTTTTTT
>VYXB01009275.1:0-28833 GCA_013397135.1 Pachyramphus minor | reverse complement strand
TTTTTTTTTACAGAGAACAGAAAATATATTTTCTCCCTCTGAGAATGTGCATCAGTTGGGATTAAGAAATAGTGAAAGAAGAGGCAGCATCACAACTGTAAGCCAAAGCATGTCAATCTGCACTGCTGCACTATTTCACTAAAGTGAAAGATAAGAGAGTGAAGGGAATGATTCAGTATCTTGCTCATAGATCACAGCAGGAAGGCTTCATCCTATGTTAAGAGGCTGGTAATTATGAAAATGGTAAACTTTGCTGTAGTCTAAGAAAAAAAGCCAGCAATCCACTCTCATTCACTCACACAGTTTCATCTGCAACTCTTCAATATCAGTGGACAGTTAGGTATCCATACCAGAGACAGATATGCTTTTCAATCCTCACTACTTCAATCATTGTGTTTATATATATATATATGAACTTTAGTCAAAAGACAATCAAGCCAGGTAAGAAGTTTCCTTTAACTGTAAGATACTTATTTTTCTTACTTTACCACAATATTTCCCAAAGTCTTGGCCTTCACTGGTTGTTTATTTTCATCCAGAATCATCACTGTAAAAAAGTAATATAGGAAGAAAACTCAAGTTTAGTAGTGTATTTTTAGGTGAAGGAAAGTGTCTTTCTTTAGGGATATCAACTTATGTCAAAATTCAGAGTGGTAATACACCAAACAACAAAAGGAATTAAGTAATTTGGGAGTGCCAAACTGGATAATGTCACAGCCTTATTAACATTCAGCCTTAAGCACAAAAAGCACAAATACTCACCCTTTGGCAGCAGAAGTAGGGAAACTAAGTCTCAAAAGGGAAAAACAGAGAACTGAAATTTAAAAGCAACCTTTATACTGGAAAATCTAAACTTCCAAATAGCAAAGGACCATTAAGATACACAACAAATATAAAGAAAACTATGTGGGTAACATGAACAAAAAATAACAACCTAGATTACTGAAGGCTAACCCAGTTAATTTACTATTGGCAGTAAATAAATATACCTGCTTTTCAAAGACTCTCAGGAGTCTCAGAAAGATGCCCCCCAGCTAACTAAGTGTACTGTAGTCTAGCACAAAGAGATAAAGTACCTTGCGAACTACCCAAATCTGCAGAGCAGGGTAATGCTCAAGTACAGCACAGAATCCCAAATGAAGCCTTTTCCCTGGATCACACTGGCCCACCACCTTCAGTGAAAGCATCATATCCTGATACTGAAATTTCTGAGGAAAAACACCTGAAATAGCCTCTTCTGTGCAGTCATGTGGGAAATGAAGCTACTAGAACCACCCGTTCCATCTAAAGGTGTGGGCATAAGAAAGGAATGACAAATACCAACTTGGCCTCTGATAAATGAAGTTAAATAAAGTGAAACAACTAAACCACAGAAGAACAGGAGGGAAGATTTTGACAGATTGGGTTGATAAGGATTTCAAAACATGCCTTTTGAAGCCTCCCCAAGCAAAGAAAGCAATGTTCAGCTGAATCTAAATTACTACAGATAATCTTACATTCTATATTAAAAGGTCACAGCGGAAATGGGGAGAAGAAAATTACAGACGTCTGACTAAAACTCTGCTAAGGTTTGTATGAGTAATAGCATATCCTATCTGTCCAAAGAATGCCAACATCCCTCATTTACTATTTCTGGCTGAAGCTATTCCTTCTCCTTCAAAGAAGATGGCAATTTTTAAGTAACCGAAGAAAGCCTGCTGAAAGCAATGGCTCAGCACATAGATACAAGCAAGTACACAAGGCCACTTTTACAAATCAGTGACTTGGTGTAACTGTGAGAGGAAATCAAAAGGATGAATAAGAATGACACATAGAAGACACTCAGGAAAATCATCAAGAACAGCATAAGCAAAACCAATTCATAATCTGCAAACGCCTTTTGTATTTATTTATTGTTAGATGGTCTAAGAACACAGTAAATTTGTTCATGTTAGATGGAGAATTTAGGCTCAGAATACACAATGAAATGATCCATTTTTACACAGTTTTCAATGTTTTTGCTCCTATTTTTATGACATTAGAGAAAAATATAATCTTTTGTTGTAACTGATTCATCAAGGTACTAATCTCAGTCTTTAGTCTCCTCCTTGCAAGCTGCTTATTTCAACGTAGAAAAATCTGGAGAACAGAGATATTATACTGTTCACTTCTGAATTATTGAAGAACTGACTTATTTCTTCAAAATGTGGAATTTGCTTCAGTCTAAAAATGCAATTAAATAATCTGGAAAGGATTCAAGTAGATCAAAGGAAAATCACAACAAAATCTCTGATTTAAGGCAACAGAGAAATTACCATGGTATCTTGAATCACTTATAAATGTAATTTGTGCCATGGCGCTTTGATATCATAACCCTTATTCTCTCTGCTCTTAAAAATCAGCAAAGAATCAGTTTACTTTTAGCAATATGTAATAGGAAAGAATTTGTCTGTGTAAAAAAAAAAAAAAGAGTAGATCCTGTAATTTTGTATTTATATTGCAGCATAAATACAACATGACTTATCAAGCATTAAGAGCTGCATGTATAATCTAAGAATACAGAATTTATCGTCTAAATAGTTTAAGTATCTCCTCTAATTAATACAGCAACAGTAGGAAAACGACATCAAAACCGAAGCAGCTGGCAGCAAGACAGCGGCCAATACAGAGTAATTTCAAAAATCAGTATTTTATGAATGACTGCATTACAGGACATAATTGGTCAAAGACTGAAAGAGGTAAAGTTATACCATAAATCTTTAGTCAATTTTAGTGCTCATTTTTTGTTTCCTTACAGGGTATGCTAAAGAAATTGCCTTCATTCTACTTAAAGAAATTCTTTAATTACACTACTCCCAGTGTTCCAAAATATTCATCAGAAATTTTTATATTCCTGCTACTCATACTTCTTTCTTGTCCTGACTATCATCTGATAGCATGCGTGATAAAATTACAATCTTCCGCTCTTTCCTATTTATGACAACTCTGGACAAGCTCACTGACATTGTTTTAAAGTTGTTTTTAAGCTACTGCTTGTCCTCACACCATAACTGTAAATGACAAAACCAAGAGCTGTTGAAAATCTTCTGTTTTCTTTAATGTTTACTACCAATTATATATATAAGAAGAAAAAAACAGCTTAGCTGCTGTTCTCTGCTTTCTGCCCAATTATGTGTGTACTTTTCCTGAAGACCATCTGATCTTTAATGTAATTATTTTTCAGACTTCAACTAATTCTTGCAACTGTGTTAAAATCACGGTTCCCAGGTATTAAAATATTTTTGCACCCTCTGCATGCAAATGCCTTCCAGACAATCAGTGCTCATCCTTTTCATGTCGGTCCAAAGCCTACCATTTCTCCCAGCTGGAAATAAAAATGCTCCATAAATACTGAAAGATAATGTGCTTAACAACTCTTTCAAGTTGTGTTAAAGTGCAGAAGCGTTGTGGAGAAGTGTAAACAAGCACTGTGTCACACTATGTGCTATCCCTTTCATATCATAAAGGCAGGACTAGTTGATCAGTTTTCTTGAACATAACTCTGAATTTCTTATTCGCAATCACATTCCACAACACACAAAAAAGCAGAGTTTCCTGTTTCAGGAAGGAGGAAAATGTGTTAGTAAGACTGTAATTTGCTTTTGCTACAATTAAGGAACACTTCCTGAGGAACACAAGCAATGTCCTTTTCTATTAACATTTTTAGCATAGTATTACCATTATATCCTGGCACGGGTTTTCCTGCCTGTCCAGGTGGAGGTGTTGTAGAGTTTCCCAAACCAATACAGGAAGCAGTAATTGCAGAACCAGATTCTGTTAAGAGAACACAAATATCATCATTTAAGGTTGTTCTAAGTTTCATTAAGTATTTATTGGTTTTAAGTTTTTTGATGCTTAGCACACCAAAATAAAAAAATAAAATTCCTAGACAAGCAATGAAGATTTAGAATTCAGAGAATCATGGAATATTCATGGAGATGGAAGGGATCCAAAGGGATCATAGAAGTCTAACTCCTTACCCTGAACAGGTGAGCCCCAAGAATCACACCATGTGCCCGAGAGCACTGTCCAAACACCTGTTAAACTCTGTCAGGCTTGGTGCTGAGACCACTTACATGGGGAGACTGTTCCAATGCCCAACCACCCTCCGGGGGAAGAACCTTCTCCTAATATCCAACCTAATCCATCTGCTGACTCATATTCTACTTGCCACTGACCAGGACCTCCAGGTCCCTTTCCACGGGGCTGTTCTCCAGCCTCTCATTCCCCAGTCTGTTTGTACATCTGGGGTTGCCCTGTCTCAGGTGCAGGATCCAGTTCTTGTCTTTGTTAAACTTCCATCTGTCATACCTACTTACTCTGACAAGCTCTCTATACTCATTCCAAGTGGCCTGATCCAGCTTCCATCTGTTATGTATTTCCTGTTTACACTTGAGTAATGACTTTATTCATCCACACAGGTCACTTGCCATCTTTGCCTGATTTCTTTCTCATCGGGATGCATCATTCTTGAGCCTGGAAGAAGTGATTCTTGAGTATCAATCAGCTCTCTTGGACCCCTCTTCCCTGCAGGACTTCTTCCCATGGGATTCTTCCAAGAAGATCCCTGAAGAGGCTGAAGGTAGCTCTCCTGAAGTCCATGGTTACAATCGTACTTGCTTGTCCTGCTTCCTCCTTGGCCACTACTGAATTTCCACAATCTCACCGTCACTTCAGATGCAAGGCTGCCCTCAACCTCCACATCTCCAACAAGGCCTTTCCTGTTTGTTAGTATAAGGTCAAGGAGCACACCATTCCTTGTGGGATCCTCCACTACTTGTGCTGGAAACTGTCATCAATGCTTTCCAGAAATGCCCACATCTTCCTAATTATCCCCACAGTTAGGCAGTTAGAAATTCCTCCCTCCTCACCTTCCTCTCTTTCTTAAGATACTCCATTTCACATAACATTTTTTAACTACCAGAGTTGTTATTGTAGAAGAATAAAACTATCAAGTCATATAACAAAGTCTAAGACTGAAAAAAGACCAGCTGCTCTTCACTCTTTTTCTTTGAGGGAAAATCTACAGAAATTCCTTTTTGTCAAGGGTCACACAAAAATTCTGGTATCCACCTTTTCTTTTCTTTTTTCTCCAAATATGCCTTTTTGGTGTTTTGCTTTTTTTAGAGAGACTGAACTGTTAGTGATTAGCTTTTTTGGTGTTTTGCTACCTGCAGTGACTGCCCAGGTGCTGTAAGAGACTGGACTATTGATGGTCCTGGCTCAATCAGCAGTGTGCTTTGCTGACAGTGTGCAGAGTGGTCACCCAGGCCAGGTGCTGAAGGTGTACACATCCGACACCTCAGGCTACAAGCTGGATATTGAAGAAGATAAGAAAAGAGGGAAACCCTACAAGGTTTCTTTTTCTTTACACAGATGACTCAGCTGTGATAATTCCCCGGAACATTCACATCCACCCTGAAGGTATTCATGTCTTACTGAATCATAGAATAAGATGGGTTGGAAAGGACCTCTGAGATCATCAAGTCCAACCCCTGATCCACTACCACTGCAGTTACTAGACTACGGCACTAAGTGCCACATCCAGTCTTTTCTTGAATACCTCAGGGACGAAGAATCCACCACCTCCCTGGGCAGCTCATTCCAATGCCTGATTACCCTCTCTGTAAAGAACTTCCTCCTGATATCTAACCTAAACCTCCCCTGGCAGAGCTTAAGCCTGTGCCCTCTTGTCCTACTGCTGGTTGCCTGGGAGAAGAGACCAACCCCCACCTGGCTACAACTTCCTTTCAGGGAGTTGTAGAAAGTGAGGAGGTCTCCCCTGAGCCTTCTCTTCTCCAGGCTAAACAACCCCAACTCCCTCAGCCTTTTCTCGTAGGGCTTGTGTTCAAGTCCCTTCACCAGCCTGGTCACTCTTGTCTGGACCTACTCCAGCACCTCCATGTCCTTCCTGAACTGAGGGGCCCAGAACTGAACACAGTACTCCAGCTGTGGCCTCACCAGTGCTGAGTACAGAGACAGAATCACTTCCCTGCTCCGGCTGGCCACACTGTTCCTCATACAGGCCAGGATGCCATTGGCCTTCTTGGCCACCTGGGCACACTGCTGGCTCATGTTCAGCCTCCTGTCAATCCAAACTCCCAGGTCCCTTTCTGCCTGGCTGCTCTCCAGCCACTCTGTGCCCAGCCTGTAGCGCTGCAGGGGGTTGTTGTGGCCAAAGTGCAGGACCCGGCACTTGGCCTTGTTGAACCTCATCCCATTCAAGACTATTACTTTAAAAACACAGCTTTATCATTCTGGGGATGTCCCAGGTCTCAGGTCACTTGGTCTGAAATTCACAGGCCATGCCACTCTCAAGTGCCAGCAAACAAAGCAGGTTTTTTCCCAGCTCTATATGTATATCTGATCAGTATGGTCAAAACTATTTTCAGTTCTCCTGCATTAGGAAATTAAGAGTTACTTCTGCTGAGAATTTTCTCAGCAAAAGCATTTATCTGCCACTTCAGAAGTTGTTACATGACTACTCAAGGGCTTAAAGAAATAAGAAAAAGAACAAGATTACAGACTCTTGTGGTGATTTTACAGTAGGTGTTAGTAAGTAGCTGAAAATATAGCTTTAATAGCATGGCTAAGCTAGGACCTAAATCCCGCTGTGTGACACAAAATAAGAATTATCAACTCTCCACACTAATAATAAAGACAGGCTAAAAAATTTACTTTGTTTTTTTCCCAGTCTTTTCCTATTCCTTCTTCTACATAATGCACATTCCCTGCACAATCATGGGGGAATTTCTTCTTCCAACAAGCAGAACACCCAAGCTACAATTACAGTGGTGGCAAAATATCAAAAGGATCTACCATAGCCCATCTGTGATCACACTGAAAAGTTGCGGGAAGAGAAAAACACAATTTATTCTACATTTTCGGAGCTTCATTTTCTGCACACTGAAGACTTTTTTCCTCTTTTACTTGAAACAGAATGAACATTGAATTGGAAAAGACAGTATAAGGGACAGTTTCTTTTTTGATTGTGTTAGAAAAGAAGTGGTAGCAATGTGTGTGTCTTGCACATACATTGTGCATAGTGAGAGCTAAAAACCATACAGTACATATCAGGTAAGAAAGGTATTCTTCTATTAACAAAACATAGGCATTAGGTTTGTTACTGAAAGGTAGGGAATCCTTGTTAGCCTGATGTAATGTTGGCGTGAACTGGGAATTGACAAACATTTCTAATCAAGAGCTCTCAATCCAAAAACCCTAAAGGGAGGCAGAGAATCTGAAATTCCTGAAAATTAGTTTGTGTTTGTTTGACTCTAGTATGCTGCTAGTGAAATCAACAGAAACTAGAAAGGAAACTTCATCACACTAATTTGTCTGTATTTGCCCCTGCTTTTTGGACAACAGTGAATACAAGTGAGTGAAAGTCCACTTATTCTAAAGAATCACAAATTCTAAAACTTTGTGCGAAGGTCCTTATAATTGTTGCTATTTTTCTATCGTCTTCTCAATTATCAATGGATATATCATTTTCATATTTACCCAATGCTCTAACCTCTAAGCCATACCTTCAGTTCTCAGGGGTCAATAAAACTTTTTATATACATGAAAAAATATGGGGTTTTGGTCCTTTGATCAGATATTAATTCAGAAAGGGAATCCCAAAAGTATCTCCTTGTGTTAGGTTAACTGTTCCTCAATGCTAAAGATTCCTGTACAATGTAGAATCACAAAGGAGTACTGTCAAAGGACAGCATGAAGCTTTATGCTGTACATTTCTTGGGAAATCAACACATATCTTCCAAATGGGATGCTGGATTGAAATATCTATTTCCCAAACCTATGAGGAAACAGGTCCTCTTTCTAGGACAGTATTTTTTATCACAGATAAAATAGTCTGAGGTGAAAGGGGAATTCCATTTAAAATTATCCTGAAAAGAAATCATAAGTGTTCTGAAGAACACAAAAAATAGGTACTGATAAGATACTTAACAATGAGGTGTAATACAAGTACTGTGTGGCCCTTTTGTGGATTTCCAATAAAGTAGCTTAGGAATCTTTGGTTTCAATTACGGTTGGTTTCTCTACAATTTCCGTCAGGACCTATGTGCAGGTAACCAGATTCAGGTCTGAAAAGTTAAAACAGCTAGTCTGAAAAAGGATAATGCTTATCAAGTGTACATTGTATTCCTTCTATCCCTTACATGAGGTTTCCGAATGTACAACAGACATCCCTTCAGGTCTGAAAAGTTAAAATCATCGCAGGTTATGTGAAAGTAATGCACAGCACCTATAGAGATTACTAATTCCTAAGGCTTTCGGAACTTTCATAATTTTAATGTAAGAAACAGAACAACAGGTCTGTCTAACAGTCAGTCCCTTCTGCAAACGTTCAGGTGCTAACTGTCCACTTACTATTCTAGCATGAAGTTAGCTCTGTGGCTCTGGAAGGTTTTTCAGGGGTAACTGGATCACAAAAACAATTTCCTTTCTGCATAACACCTTACAACGTGACAATGAAACAGCTATTTAGGAGAACAACGTTTTACACTGAAAGAGCAATGTTTCACAACTGGTCTGGTAAATGTATTCAACATCTGCTCAGGAAATAATATATTTACCTCTGAGAATAACGAAAAGCACTTCACTGAGACTGGGAAGAGAGAGTTAGTGAGAGACTGTCTTAAAATCAGGGCTGTTCAAGTGTCCCAAGTCCCTCCTTATTCTTTTTCCTTTCAGGATAAGGGCTAATGTAAAGAAATAGCCCTCAGTACTCATAGATGTGATATTCTTGGTTCGTCATGCTTTACAAGTAGGTGGAAGATACTATTATAAAGTTATTTCAATACTACTGAAATACCCAAACATAAACTGGACAGACTACGAGTAGTCTCAAATATCTTTGTTGCATTTGCATCTGGGAAAACAATTCTTATGCCAGAGAAGGTACTGCTAACCCAGAAGCAAAAAGTGCATTCTCCTGTATGCAAGACTCCCCTTACAAGTAGCAAGGGGAGTCTGTAAGTGTATGCCTGACTTTATTCATCAGAAAGCTTCCACCTACCCATGTGCCTGACTTGCAGAAGCTGTGCTCTGCCAAACAATGCAAAGCAACAGCTAGTAAGTTCTGTGCTCAAAACTGTCTTGCTTATTCACTGTCAAGTTCAATTAAAATAAACAGATTTGAAACAATTCAGGACTTTAAAGATGAAAAATATACTACTTACCCTGTACCACTTATATTCCTGATACATTTTAATTTCTAGACCATGTCTCACGTTCCTTAGCATAATAGACTGTCATACTGCCGAAATATATTGGGTTTTTTGGTAGGAAGTACTTAGGGAAAACATTGCATTTTGACAATAATATTGAAGTTTGGGCTGCACTAAGTGGGTAATGTAAAGCTTGCCTGCTTTGAATTTCTTAGGATGCAATGGAAAGACACTGAAGGTACGCAAAAGAGGTAGGAAGTTGTTATGTAGAAGGAGAGAAAACCAAGAAAAAGGAGAAACTGTCATACATTAACATACTAATGAATGCAACAAATTTAATACACTAAATTCTCACTGTGCTGTAATTCTTCAGCCAAGGCTGTAACTTTTGTCGTGGAGAATTAAAGGAATTAATATAGCAAAAGACGGCACTGATAAAATGGAAAGGAAAGTCTATGAAGGCAGAAAGCTTAGGCAGCAACTGATAACAAATCAATTAACACAGCAAGAATGCATTCTAAAGAGACTCCCTGCACATTCTCCCTCCACACAGTGATATATCAATTATGCCAGAAAGGGTGCAATGAAGAATTCAATAAAGTTACAGCAAAATGCTCTCTAGTATAGGAACTACTGGCCATCCTGGAACAGAATATTACACTACCAGATGAATTACAGGACTCAAAATCACAGTATACCATACTGCTTCCTTATAATAAACCCAAATCTAACACATCACAGAAATCATACGCACTGGCAGTGTCCTGAAGATTCAGGGGCCAGATCATCGTGTATTCATACAGATCTCAATTCCTTAATCCTTCAGCACACAATTGTGCAGAGCAAATAAATCAGCTTCTCAGTCAGTACTTCATCAGTAATACCCAAGCAAGCTTCTAAGTCTCTAAGTGCAGTAGCAGCAGGTGGCCTCGCTTACAGCTTGGATTCAGCACTGTTAGCCCTGACAAATTCTATCTAGATAGTCCTGCTGCAGGCTGGTAGCCCAAGCATCATTTTAGTCTTACTTGTCTTGGAAGATAATTTCAAATAATTGTCTTAGCCTCTGTACAGTACAGTTCAGCCATGCCTTTGGCAAGGCCTTAAAAATATCCACTGTATAATTTTGCCAAGATGTTTTCTTTACCACTTCCCTGGAAGAGATCTACACCATGTTGGTGCCTCAAACATATTATTAATGTGTAGAAAGACTAAGCACACCCGGCTAGTGCTGCATGTTTAACTGCAAACAGTCTGACGTTAATTGTCCATCAACACTAAAACAAGGAGATGACATGTGGCCACTGTTATCCTGGAGCACTAAAGGGCACAGAGGAGAACAGTTTGGAAAATTCCAATACAATGTGGTGTGTGATATTGCCACAAAAATCCACAACATAGTTGCACGCACATGGTTAGTATATGTTGCTTTGCCATGATTTTTACCACCTTTTAAGAGTAAAGGGGAAAATCGGAGAAGATTCCACTGGAACTGCTGGGGTCAGTCAACGGGCTAAGTCCACCTTCTCCCCCCAGAGGGACGTCTTGGGTAAGAATTATACTCTACATGCATTGAATGCTGCTTTTAGGACTAGAGCTTGTGTTTGTTCTTATTCTATAACATATTAATAGATTGCTTCATATTAGAGCTTATCAGTAGATTGCTCTAAAATGTATTTTTGCAGTGAGACACTATCAGTGACAACCTTCAAACCTTATTAATCTGCCACAATTTGTGGCACCAATAAAGAGTGTTATTCCGTAAACTGTTAGAGCAAGTCAGGGGCCGCTGTGGGGTGTCCACACTGTTGAACTCCCCCTAACAAGGGCAGTCAAATCACCCTTCAATCTTGTGAATCTGTTGGTGAAGGATCTCATTACGAGACGCTGACAGACCTGGATGGACACAAGGGTCTCAACTTTCCTGAGGGCACCAACAGGCAAAAATCTAAACTCCCCCTTTTGTGTGACATTCTTAATTTTATTTAAGCTTGTTATCAAATTAAGTAAAATTTGATGAAAGAGCTTATATTTACTGAAATTCTCATGTTGTAATATATTTAGCAAGGCACTACAGCAAACCATAGCAAAGAAGTGAGAGAAGCCACAGGGAGACAGCAATGACTAAAGAATTTGAAGAACTGTAAATTCTTCAAGATTCCCTAATTCAGTTTTATCAACTGTCAGAAAGAAGTGTAAAATTAAATCCAGTTCACACATTATGCGCAATTAGGTTAAAGACAGTCCATCATCCTAAACTATAAAAGGTTTTGCTGGCTAATAGTGAAACTTCAAGAACTCTTTCATACATTGTTTGGTATTTCATTTCACTCCTTACTCTCGAGGAGTATGACACATGCAGCAGAAAAAATCTTAAAAGTGTTCATAATTATAAGTTATTTTTCTTCCATCTGACTGCATTCTTAACTTATTCCTCTTGTGAATTAAGCTATTGGGTGCATAAAGGTGCACAAAGAGTGACAAAATATGGTGAGTAGCAGCCCTCAAGAAGTATAAACTTTTAGGTGGGTTATACAAACTGAAAGATTTGCAATCAAGATTTTCATAGACGCCTTACAAGGAGTTTCTCAATTGCTTACAAACTTAAGTAAAGCTTGAGTAAAGCTACAATATGCAGTAAATCAACTGGAAAGAATTTCAGTTAAGACTTTCTTGCTCAAATGTTATTTAGAGAAACTATCACTGCTAAAGCATGACTTTGTCCATCAGGCTGCTTACAATTCAGGTTACATTCACTTGGCAGCAGATCAGAACAACTTGTTACCTTGAGGTGGGACAGCTGCAAAACATGTTTGTTCATCCCACTACAAGTTAACTGAAAGCATCATGGAAAATCAACAGTGTTTTTCACCTATTCTTCACATTTAAGTAGAATTAAATTTGACCTTTCTCACTTGGTTAAATTGTACATGGAGACTTAAAAAGGCTCTTCCTAACTGCTTAACTTTATCTACTCAGAAACGGTCATGTAGAAACTTCATTCAGAAAAAAAATATATATATAAATATATGAATAGAAAATGAAGCAATCCTTTTTTTTTAAAAGGTGACTAAGGAAACTAGAAAGATCCATTAATTAAACAGACAATTCAAAACAGATATGTTTGTATAATAGGACCAGTGCAAAAATTTGGCTTTTTTTTTTTTGTTATGACTACTTGCTGTTCAGTATTTCCACCTGAAGTTCCCCTTATTTTCTACATTCTTTATTGTACAAGAGCACCAAGTGTGCTCTATCAACAGGGCCACACACTACAGACACCACATAAAAAGTTTACTGTTTGGAAAACAGCTAAAATGGACAATGATGTGACAGCCATGTATCCATTACATGAAGAAGGATGAGTTTGTAATTAAAATGCACAACTGAACATTGCACAGTTGACTGGAGCTAATTTAACTGTGTATCAGCGAAGATAACTGTAAAAAAAAAGGGTGGTCTCATTATCTTTCTATACTTGTATATTCCCATCTTCCTTTTCCCCACATTTTAACAAAGAATTGGATTGAACTCATTCTTTTTTTTTTTTTTTAAGTATTTGTCTTTCTTTCAGCCACGTTAATTTGTGCCTAAATCAATGCTCTGATTCTGCCTGTCATGCAGCCACACACCTGGTAGGACTGGCCTAAGAGCGGGGGTACAAAGGCAGTGCCAGAGATGAAGGAGGAATTCTCCACTCCCTCTTTCATTGGTGATTTGCCCTTACAGAAGCTTAGACCATTCACAAATCACACACCCAGACAGCCACAGACAAGCTATTTATCTCAGCATGTTTCATTTAAAACAGGAAGGGTATCACAAATATTTCCTTCACCCCATCAATTTGCCCATTTAGTCTAATTCATGGCTTAGTTTATCACTTTATATTTGAAACGTCAAATACAACACAGGTACACACAAGTGCTTTCATAAGGCACGCCATTTATCTGAAACAAAGCTTTAGTAACAAATAGCTTTCTGAAAGCTGATCTATGTAGTTACTCTGTTTTAACTTTGTATTAGATCCTAACCTGCAGTGGTATCAAAGAATGTCTCCCAGCTCAGCTGGGACACTATTTCCAGTGTTTAAAAGGAAATACTGCAGTATATTCAAAGCATATTCTTATTTAAATAATTGGGCAAACCTTCCCACATGATAGCACTGAGAATGACAGCTTCAAACCAGCTTGCACAATCTAGAAATTGTGATGTTAGTATTAACCTGACTGTGGAGCCATATTAGTATATGTACATTAAAAGCTGTGTACAACTATCCGGAAGACATCTCCCTCGTTTCTTGCAAATGTACAGATGCATGAGATAAAAGAAGATGACAAAATAAGCTAAAGGTATTTGAAAATCTGAAGCCCATTTCTCAGAAAAAAACCAAACAAATGATTTGTTTAAAAAGTAATATATTTTCTGAAAGTACCTTAATTTCTATGCTTATTCTTAGAATTGAAGAATAAGCATGAAGAGAAATCAGCAATTCTTTTAGTATTTTCTAAATGCTTCAAAGCACTTGTAGTCATAATGCTCAACATATTACGCTTGTGAAGGCCAAATACTTCTTGTATAACACAGTTCTATGTCTGTATTCAATTCACTTATTTGAAAACAAAATCAACTCCCAAACACGTAAAAATTCACCCAAGGCTCCCTTGCACAGTCTTATCCAGCCACACAGTGTATTCAAAAACTGTGCTGTTTTCTGGTATCATACATATACATAAGCCTCTGAGGATTTCAAAGCACATCCAAGTAAAATCTCCACAATTAACATACAAATCTAACTAGCTGAGCTAAAGGTTGGTGGGCCATGACAAATATTAAAACCAAAGCAGGAAATAATTTGGTTATCAGAAAATGGCAAGCTAATATTGAAGCACTAGAAGTTTATGCCTTCATTTTGTAACTGCACCAAGATCCTTTGCCTCCAAATGGTGTATTATAATGTACATCTTATAAGTTGTCTATAGAAAAATGACAGCCAAGACTAGAGGAGAATAGAAAGCTTTTTGGTCATATTTGGATGTCAGATGGTATGTTTAAAGATGGATTAAGTCAGGCAATGCATTGAATTAGAATAAAAATTAATTTCAAATTATGTTCCTCCTACTGTGACATCATAACTGACACATGATAAAATACTAAGAGACAAATGGAGAATATAAAAATTACACATATCAGTGCTAAATGTTTACTGTTTAATCATTTTGGGAAACCTTAATATATGTATGCATAGTAATACTGCCAAGATGGAAAATACAGGTAAAATTACTGCTGTGAAACTCAAATATCTTTGTCAGGTCTTTATCAGGGTCTAACATCTTAGAAGCACACTCTTTCTACCATCACTGAGCAGCCCTCAATCCTGCAAAGGATCATTCCATCCATGCACTAGATCCATGCAGCTTACTGTTCTTAAATTGTCAGGTAAATTATCTACTTTACCCTATTGAGGACTTTATTCATAAAAAAGCAGTTGCCATGTGACAAGAGATCAGCAACCTGTAACATCATCTCACTCATACAAGCTAAAGGTGCTGTCACAGCTCATCTTCAGGCAGATGAGACTCTGCTATTCTATCTTAACATATCCACTCCTAAAACATGTCCTCTCTTCTTCTTCATTTCCCTATTCAGTGCACATTAAATATTGTTCATGACTCAACTCCATAACTTAAGACTGCTTTACAGTTCCTTTATTTTTAAGCATCTAAGCCACATCAATGAAATTTTAAAAAGGAGGAAAACATTTATAATACTTCATCCATATTTATGTACGTCCCTGGCTGCATCTGGAAAGACAATCAGAAAAGATTAAGATTAATAAGCACTAAGAAACTAAAGTCAAATGGGAACAGAAAAGCTTAATACATACTTTCCATCAGTTCCAAGTCAGAAAATGTCAGAGCAAATGAGACAGAGTAGCAATGGAACAGCTGATAATGAATTTGTATCAACAAAGAGGAGCTGCTGACCAGTGGTAAAAAAAACAGAGTATAAGAGAGGAAAAAAGAACCTTCCCAGAAATTTAAAGCACAGGGGCACATGCTATTTTTTTCTTCTTACTGTGTTAATCATGCTCAAACTGCAATAAATTCCATAAGTAAAGACAAGAAGAGATCCTTTTTTTTTTTTTCCCAAGCCGCAACACTCCTGCCCAGCATCTTTGCAATGAGGCACATTTCCCAAAATGTGTGGGACAACTCAAAACCATGTGAAATGCACATCTGAAATTACCCGCAAATGAGAAACACTCTGGGAGGAGAAAACACACTTTGTGAAATGGGCAAGACAGTGAACAGCACCGAATACCACAATGAACCTATGAAGCTGTAATGATTCATTCAAACCAAAACCACCTTAGAGAATGTGTATATAATCCAGACACATTCTTTGATGTTCAACACACAGATAAGCAGAATATAGTGGTAAACAAGACATTTTTGTAAAAAAATTTCTCAGCTAAGTAGATACAGCCTAAACTTCTGAAGGAGAATCCTCTTCACTTGGATTCCTCACAGAAAACTCAGGAAAATCAAGACTGGAAGATGAGAATAGATGACTGTAATACTAAAATGTTACAGAGGGCAACAGGGAAGCAACATCAGCCATTTTACTAAAGCATGTCACAAATCCTATGTGATGGAGATGCTGA
Organism: Pachyramphus minor; assembly: GCA_013397135.1. Taxonomy (NCBI): domain Eukaryota; kingdom Metazoa; phylum Chordata; class Aves; order Passeriformes; family Tyrannidae; genus Pachyramphus; species Pachyramphus minor. Next base: position 12,978 of record VYXB01009275.1, on the reverse strand, counting down.
ACTATGTTAGCATGAGCAGAGATTCAATATTTTACCATTTGATGAACAAGGATTAAGGATTACATCAATAAAATGCCTAGTTTTGAGCACCATCAGACTTCAACACCTAACTCACTTCTCAACCTGCTGGAAGCAGAGTGCTCCAAGGTCAGGTTTTCTCAAGTAAGCAATATAACCATGTTTTCAAATGAAGGCTCATATAAGAAACTTCTGCAATTCTACTGTTCCATGTGACTGCCCAAGTACTTTAAATCATAATGAAACACCTTCAACAACAAAAACAAGGTGAGGTGGAAGGAGAGTGAGGCTAAGGATATTTTGTCTCTGCACTTATAGGACACTTCTAGAATGTACACACGGATTGAGGACTCTGATGTTCCGCACTGAGGCGGAGAAGATTTCCCTGCTCTTCCTTCACATCACCAGAATACTGTAACAGAGAGGCACAAGTTCTCTACATAGGTTTAAAAGGCTGGTTGGCTTCCTCAAAGCAATTTAGCACAAATTACTTGGCTCAATAGAAAACAAGAGTGTGAAATACTAATTCAGATCCATTTCACTCCTTTAAGTTATGTTAAATTATCATAAGATAAAAATTGAAACTATGAATGCTACAATCTCAGGAGAGAAGTAAATCATCAGGATGAGTTAGGAAGAGTTCCCTGATTCTGACAAAGGTTAACCAGACACACAGAAAAAAATATATACAAGTTCCATTCCTTTTCCTTTCTCTGAAGCTAATGGTAAAGGCAACTGCACAAAATGAGACAGTCACACAGAACTGAAAGGTCAGTCTCTGCCTTGGCTATGTCCATGGCCCCTAAAAAACCATTTTTCCTCTCCTTCAATAAAGGCAACCAAAAACCTATTTGAAGTGGGTGTCCTAAGATGACATTGAAGGAATGACGAGCTACTCTTAGTAGTGATATGCAGTCCACGTCTGATTACTAAACAAACTGAAATGGCTGAAACAATCTTTATTTTCATACTGTTAAAGGACAGAACTCAAGTCTTCAGGTGGAGACATGATGAACTCTTATTAGTTCAGTTATCCAGAATATAATGCTCAGAGAAGTCTCTAATTCACAACTGCAGAGCTGCAAAAGTTTCTGAAGGGTAATTCCAACTTCTATAGAACTGTTTTGCAGGACATCAGCTTCCACTAAAAAATACGATTTCAATCTTGACAGGATACACATATCTTTAAAAAGCACGAACTGCATCTACACTGAGGCACCTGATAACTTAAACCAGTAACCTGGACTTTGGAAGAAATTTGTTTCAACTCTTTCATCTCAGCTTCACATTCCTGATCCCCATAAATCCAGAACTGAATTTCTGTCACTCCAAAAAAATTTTCCAAGAATTGACTCTTTTGTTGCAAAATAAACAGCCATCCTTTCATTAGTTTACCTTTCTGCTGCCTTGCAGTCTGAAAATTTCACAGTATTAAAAAAATGCACTGGACTTATTTGCACAGTTTTGAATGGGGCAAAGCAGGAGATGACAACAAAATCTGGAATCCAACTGTTAGTTGTGGGGAGATGGAGGTCTAGTCTGACAAGGTGATTCACCTAAAGAACAGTTCTGTAGTATAAACCTGGAAAGATTAGCTAACAGAATTCAGTTGCAAAACCCATCTTTCTGCATACTCACATGAAGAAGATTCTGCACAATGCTGCCAAGAATGCACATTGGAAACTGCAAAATGCTGCTTGGAGACCACATTAGTAAACTCTTCCTCATACATGACTGTGGTAGGAAGTAGTTCATTGAAATATATTACAGTGAGTACACTTAACCATGACACATTTTTTACACTAAATTCAATGATACTGTCTTAACTCACAGTGATTTAACTCACAGTAATAACTCACATACTCCATAAATCTACCAAGGACAAAATGAAAGAAATCATTATGGACATTTCTTCGTGCATACTAATTTCTTTCTAGTTTCAATATATGGCAAAGGGGCCAAAAGCTTTGAAGATACCTCACTAAACCTGAAGAAGGAAGTCGTTCACACTCCTTTTCTATTTTATAATACTTTTTTTGGTTAGCCTCTTGTTTCCATGCACTCATATTCACGTCCATCTCCAAATGATGACTCAGTTGCTTCTCATCTCTACAAATCTTATCTTTTCCTTCCTTCTCTCAGTCATTAACAAGGGAATAGAAATTACCCCATCATACAAGAAACACTCATTACCCAGATACTGGATTATCCTCGTCCTCCATCTTCTCAGTTGAAAGAGCCAACAACTAAGACATAGCTGCATAAGTAAAATCTACAGTATTCAGGCAAAATTAAGATGCCAACATTTCTCACAGTTTTACAATGCTCTTTTCTGGAAGAATGCAAATAAATATCAGCTTCGGGAATAATTATCAATTTGTTAAACTATCAAAGGTCAAAAGTATTTTCATGTGTAGAAGTAAGTTAGAAGCTTTCAGTCTCAAACCCCAGCAATTTATCACTTAAATTGCAATTTAACTGCAAAAAAGGTAATTTCTTTTGTTATAAGATGTATTTTTAAACCTTATTAGTCCTACATGCAATAGCTAGCAGTCTTGACTTCTTCTTGCCAAAAGTGATTCAGGTTTTTTATTCTCTGATTTTAGTTGTCATTTTTTATTTTCTAGATAGTCCAAAAAACTGTTATTTCTGAATTTGTGGGTCCTCTATTCTGTCAGCAGTCACTGACCTTGCATATTTCTTATGAATTGAAACAGCTACTTATCTACTCTGTAAAATATTTCACATTCAGTATTTACACCTTTAACCTCACATACTGAAATGCAGTACTACTGGATTGAAAAGGCTTTTCCAGCACAGAAATCCACTTTCAACATTTTGCATGTGACAGACATGGATGAACGTGACAGAACTGCTTGTTTTTTCACAGTTATTGGCATACATTGTGTATTTTGCTGAAAAAGGGGTGAGTGAACAGCAGAAGGGAAGGCTGCTTTCCACTGCTGCCCTGGCTGCTGTGCTCCAGGACAAGAGAAGCATTTCAGAGGGAGAAGGACAACCTTCTTCCCCCCAGCATTTGAACATCAAGGGAAGTCCAGGAAAACACAATAGTGTGGGCAGAAGCATTTCTATTTCATCTGACTTACCAGACCTGACTATTCTCTATTTTAAAAATTATACAGATCTAGTTTATTAGCTTGGATTCTATTAAGTACTTTTTCCTATGCCTATGAGGCAAGGAGGGGGTGCTGCACTTTATAGGAGAGGGGCCCTGCCACAGGTAAAGACCAGCAGCGGGTAGACCAACATTTGTGCTGTTTCAGTGGGTATCTGCTGAAGACCTCCTGACCAGGATGAGACCTGTAGATGAAGCCTTCTCCAAACAAATCGAAGAAGCCTCACATTCACAGGTTTTTGTCCTGATGGGGGACTTTAATCAGTCTGGTATCTTCTGGAAAGAGAACACAAATCCAGACTTATGCATTGATGACAACTGCCTGACAAAGGTGATAAAAGAGTCAATATGCTTAGAAGAATTCCATGGGATACAAAGAGAAGAGGGTTGCAGGAGAGCTGGCTGATATGCAAGGGTCATTTCCTAAAGCTCAATAGAAGTCCATCCTGACAAATAGGAAATCAAAGGCAGCAGGCCTAAATTGATGAGCAAGGAGCTTCTGATTGAGCTCAGACATAGAAAGGAAGTAATAAGAGGTGGAAGCAGAAGCAGAATGATCCATAAGGACTTTAAAGATGCTGTCCAATTGTACAGGATGGGGTTAGGAAAGCCAAGACTTATGTGAAGTGGAATCTGCCAAAGGACATGAATGATAATAAGAAAGGAAACAGCAAAAGGAAACAGACAGAAAATACAATCCTGCTGCTCAACAGGGCATGTGATCTGGCAGCAAAGGGCACAGAAAAGGCTGAGGTACTGAATGTCTTCCTCACCTCAGTCTAATCTGCTAAGATTGACTTTCAGGATTCCCAGCTCGCCAAGACCAAAGGAAGTCAGGAGCAATGAAGGCTTACCCTTCCTAGAAGAAGACAAGTTTAGGGAGCACTTAAACAAACTGTACATACATAACTCCACAGGACCTCATGAGTTGCGCCCATAAGTGCTGAGAGAGCTGAGGTGCCTGATGTCATTGCAGTGCCACCCTCTATTACCTTGGTCACGGTGACTGGAAGAGGTGCTTGACAAGTAGACAAATGTCAGACCTCTTGTCAAGAAAGGCAAAAAGGAAGATCCAGGGAACTACAGGCTGGTCATCCTCACCTCAGTCCCTGGGATGGTGATCAAGCATGGAAAACACTTCAAAACACACGAAGGACAATAAGGTGATCAGAAGTAGCAAGCATGGATTTATGAAGGGGAAATAACACATAATCAACTTGACTGCCTTCTACAATATGGTGATTAACTTTGTGGATGAGGGGAGAGCAGTGCATGTTGTTTACCTCCACCTTAGTAAGTTTTTTGACACGACTTCCTGTAACATTCTCAGATGAGGTGACAAAGTATGGGTTAGATAAATGGACAGTAAACAGTCCACTGACTGATGGCACAAAGACCCATTGAAGGCAAATCACTAGTGGTGTACCCCAGAGGCCAATACTACTTAACTTGTCCATTAATTACCTGGACATATCCAGGGAAATACTGTGCCCTCAGCAAGTGTGCAGAAAACATAGAACTAGGAGAAGGGGCTGATTTATGTGGATGTGCTGCCATTCAGAGGTATCTTAACAGGCTGGAGAAATAGGTCAACAGGAACCTCATAAAGTTAGGCATAGAGAAATGCAAAGTCTGGGATCTGGAGAGAAATAACACCAGACACTACTACACACTGGGGACCAGCCAGCTGGAAAGAGTAGAATCTGCAGAGAATGACCTTAGGATCCTACTGGACAGCAAGATGACCATGAGCTGGCAATACTTCCTCACAGCAAAGAAGGCCAACAGCATCCTGGGCTGCAAAAGGAAGAATGTTGTCATCAGCTTGAGGGAGATGATCCTTCCAGTCTTATTCAACTTATTTATCAACAACCTGGACAAAGCGATAGAAAGCACCCTCAGTAAGTCTGCTGATGATACAAAACTGGGGGGAGTGCCTGATACACCTGAAGGCTGTGCTGCCATTCAGTGGGACCTTGGTAGGCTGCAGAGTTGGGCAGAATGGAATCTAATGAGGTTCAACAAAGCCAAATGTAGGGTCCTGCACCTGGGCAAGAATAATAGAAATATATGTGATTTTATATATATCTATGTATCTGCATAAACACAGATAAAATCACATATAGTAATATTGCTTACTGACAGTTCAGTAGTTAGCTAAAGACATTATTTGATCTTTTAATCTTTTTCAGTATATTGTTCATATTGCATCACTCAGGCCTAATTTTGCCTAAAGACATTACGATCACAGAGAACTGAGCAAAATATGTCTCATCTCTCATATTAATCAGTTAATTAGCAGATTAAATCAAGATTAAATAAAAAATGGCACTACTATCTTCCAGTACTTTTTCTGTATTTATCTAAGATTGGGGTGGGGACTGTCCCAATCTTAGGGACATTTAGGGATATTTAGGGACATTAGGCATTTTAAGCCTCCTCAACTGATTTAATTACATAACATCTTAATAATAATAATAATAATGGCCAGACTTCACGAATGAAGATCTGTGGAAGGTCTTTGTGCACCTTCCAGCCTGCGCATGGGATTTATTTTAGGTGGGACACAGTGCGCGCAGAACTGAGCCCACCCTTTAATCCTAAGGTTCATCTGCCGGGGCCAAGCGAGCTTGGACAGTGGCAGCGAGGTCCTCAGGACGTAGGTGGATTGCCTTACAGGGCTAACGGGCTCCACCTGCCTGGGGAGTTTCCCCGACCGGGAATCGAACCCGGGCCTCGGCAGTTACAGTGCCGTGTCCTTATTATATATACATAACATCTTATATATCTGCTACCTGACCCATCATGGGGGAACCTCAGAAGGTTTTTCTTCAGAGAGAGAGAGACAGAGAAACCACAGACTCAAAATAATAATCCACAGAAAATACAACAGGTTTTCTTGGAAGGGAGCAAAGGAGGGAAGAAAGGAGGGAGCTGCTGTAATACATTTCTTTAGTTTACATAATAATCTGTGTAAGAAGCAAAATCGGAATCTTATCTTGTAATAGTAAAATTTAAAAACACATGAATCCGCAGTTATAAAGAGATACATTTGATCAAACCTTAATCCAGAATTCAACTGGGATTTTTGCAGTTACACATAGATTGGTACCCTGATTCCTTCACTGCAGTCTAAGTACCTAATCCTCCTTCAGTGAAATAAATGGGAGACACTCCAAAATAATCACTAGAAGTTGGATGACATCCATACAGAACAATATTAAAGACCAAGGAGTCTGTTGCAGATTGTTCATTTTTAATTACAAAAAACCTATGTGGAAAAAACTTAAGCTAAGCCTTAAATAGCAAATTTTCTGTCAAAACAGTCACACATAAAATACATCCAGAAAAAACACTGATGCAACCCTTTGTTTTAAACACAGATATCAGAAGATACCTTTTTTCTATATAGCTTTTAAAAATGATGCGTTCTAAATGTATTCTGAAGTCTCTTCTCAGACCTCTTCCAAAAAATATTCCTCCTGCTTGAATTTTTATTTTCACGCTTGATCATGCCAATTTAAGTGTTCAGGGAAAGAAATAACAGTTCTACCTGCAGAGTCAGGAAACAAGTCTGAAAATCTCTCCTCACTAAATTTTACAAACAGTATTTTAAAACACTCACCAGTTTGCCACCAGTGGTCCAAGACAGGTACTTTGAAAACTTCTTTTGACCATTTTAGCGTGTCCACATCACAGTGCTCGCCAGCTACAAATAACGTTCTGAACCTTTAAATAAAAATAAATAAAGTATATATCTTGATCTGGATGTGCAAAGGAAAACAAGATAACAGATACAATAAATGTCTCTGGTCACTATTCCAAATAAAGGGAAAAGATGAAGGGGGGCTCTTAGTCTTTGTATGCACCTTCCTACTAAGTAACAATTAGAATATTTGCAGTATTAATTTATGCTACTTAATACTTCACCATGTAAAAGCAGCTTTGTTTTCTGCATGCAAAGACATTGGGAGACCAAAGGCAAACAACCACCAGTCAAAATGAAAAATAATTAAATGCACATAGGAACTAGGTAGATATCCATTAACACACAGGAATGAAATATCAAAAAAAGAGTCAGAAAGATTTATCAGAAAAAGTAGTAAAGAAATACACAGAACTAAAAGGAAATACCTGTAGCATAACTCTTAGTTTTACATTGTTAATAATGTTCCATTTCAATAGATTTTACTATTTTTTGAACTGTTGAGTCATCTTTTTATAGGCATTTGGAAATAAGCTGTGGGGCAAACAACAGGACAAAGACATCCAGTTGTGGTGAAGCAGGCTATATATACATCAATAAATAAAAAAAAACCCACCTAATCCTATTAGTTAATGACAATCAGAAAAGCACTCAGCACTAGACTTCAGCTCATTTGACTGGACCTTCCACAGCCAGCTTTGGCAAAGAGATGCAATGCTTGGTAGTTCTGACAGATGGGTTCTGCATGTTCTTCTCTAGGAACTGCCTTCCTAGAGAAGTGGTCGATGTCCCGTGCCTGTCACTGTTTAAGAGGCATTTCAACAATGTCCTTAGTAAAATGTCTCAGCTTTTGGTCAGCCTTTAAGTGGTCAGACAGCTGGAGTAGATTAGCACTATAGGTCCCTTCACACTGAACTACTTTGTTCTATAGTCATGGATACAATGGCCAGACAACACCACCCAAGAGGAAGATACTAAAGAATCATTTATGATCTTGTCCCTACAACACCAAGAAAGAAATAAGCAATCCTCTTCATATAAAATACAGAACTTTTAATTCATGTTCATGATGTAGAGATGAAATGCCCAGCCAACTATTATCAGATAAACTGCTGATTTATATTCAACACTGTCTCATTAGGACATTCCTAGTTTTGTTGTCTGTGTTGTTGACAGCATGATTTCTACAGGGAGCATGCTATTTATCTTACTTGGCTCTCACTATTCAAAACATATGTCAATGCTGAACTAGTTTTCCGGGCATCCTCTATAGTCCACAAAGAATAAGAGGCAATTTTAGAGAGTAATTTATCTTCAAGAGACTCAAAATGGTAAGGTTTACTTTTTTACCTAACAAAATCCAAGGCCCTGGAGCAACACTGACACATGTCTAAGACACAGGATAGAGACTTGGCTAAATCAGTGTTTAAAACAATAGCAACAGACACAGCTATTAAATTATTGTGTTATTACTTCAGATGAATTTTCCCACATCTCAGAAAAAGGATATCAGGAATGTCTTAAAGTTTTGGATATTTCTATTTCGCTGCATACTTAAACATGTTCCTATTTAAGCAAGATTTTGAAACAGAAATCATTTGGGAAGGAGTATCTACACCAGAGGGAAATCTAAGACATAACTTCTCTTTTCATTTTACAGATAAATCACAACTGACTGCACCTCCTTCCCTGGAAGACTGGCATGGCAATTTGAAACACTTCAACCACATTAACGCCTGTTTGTAACCACCAAGTGCAATCCTGCCATGGGGTATAATGTGAATTCTGACTGCAGAACTGTCTTGCACATACCCAACTGCGAAAGGCCAAAGAACTTGCTTCCTTTCTGTAATATCCACACAGGGTGGGGGCTCATGCCTTCCCTCTCCCAAAGTCTCCCTATATGGCATATGACCCAAAAAGACAAGAGACAAACACAGATTCAGACTCACACTAGCAAGGAACCTCTTGTCTTCAAGTCTACACTACAAGTGTACACTACAAGTCACTCTACAAGTGACTAAACATTTCACAAACACAGGAGAAACTGTACAGACACTCCATCAAGTACTGCATCAATCCCCCTTAGGCTTCCAAGATGAAAGAATGTCTAAGTATATGAACAGAGCTTCATGTGGCCCAACATCAGACCCTGGCATTAAAAATACTTCTCCAAAACGTTCCCTTGTTAGGATTGCAGCACCCTCTCCCACTGCCAGATCAATGTCAGTGATATTTTGTTTCACTTCATGTCTTCCCTCAGTCCATTTTGAATGAAGACAACTGCTGAACAAAAGACCTGGCTTATCTCCTTCAGAAGTGGACACAATTTGCACTGATTTTGTAAAACCTGTAGGCCTGGGGCCACAAAGGGAGAGAATTCTTAGATGTGGTGGGTATGAAACAAATTTCCCTTCAGAGTCATGTAATTTAGAGAGAAAAGTGTGAGATTCATCTTTCCATGGAAATGAAATCTAGAAAGCAGATTAGGAAATTATGAGAAAAATCAGAGCACGTAACCCAACGGTGTCAGAAATGAGACAGAGAAATGCAGAGCTAAACCTGTCTGACCATAGAACTGGGAACACCACTAAGAGGGAAATTACAGATTGACTTCTCCTACAGAGACCACAGACATCCACATGCAGACAAGGCTGCACAAACTAAAGAGCATACCTTAGCCTTAAATATTCACACTCCATTCTACTCCAGAGGACAGACATATGCTGATAGCATAAAATGCAGCCTTTCACAGGGGAAGGACTAGTGATCTACTCACTATGTAGATGCAAGGCAGGAGAATGCACAGATTAAAGCAACATCTGGAAACAGCATAAGTGAAAACTGTGGTGAAACACTGTAAGTGTAAGAAGCCATGTGCCCTAAAATTATGATAGTGATGCTTGGCCTAGACATCAAAAATTTGACGAGTTTATTGTCTTTCAGATCCATTTGCAGATCCATGGCTAGAGGAAAAAAAACTTCCACAAGCAAAAGATTAGAACTAATCACCAACATAGGGACCCCTGCACCAGCTAGATATAAAAACCTGAGAATTCTCTTACCTGTAGCAGAAACAATCATAGAGGTAGCCATAATAATAACTTCAATATAGAAAAGTCAACTTACTACCCATCTAGTTACAAACTTAGGAAAGTCAGAAGATCTTGAAAAATATTACCATATTGAACTCAAACATGTAGATGCAAGAATTCAACTTAATTTCAGAACAGGGTTTTGGCCAATCCTCTTTTCTGACACTCCAAGAGGGCTTGGAGTGGCTTCTTACTTGGAACTGAAGGCAGGAGGTCAAACGGATAAGCAGCTATCACACCAAATAAGCAAGTTTTCTGTACTCATAAATACTCAACATCATTTTGGTAAACTGCTTTTTGAGCACACTGGAATCATTACACATGATTGTAATGAGTATGACCCCAATAATTATCTGGCACCTGAATGCTTTTAATTGAAAAGCAGAAGCCATTGCTGACAATTATAGTCTAGAGCTTACTAGAATTCTAACACAGACAGAAGTTTATGGTATAAGAAAACAAAACACTGTTTAAGTAATAACCACAAAGATGTATTTTATGAGACTTTTTTAAGACTCATGTTCACATGCAGGGCACTTCTGTTAAGCGCTGTTCAATTTACATTATATAGAAAATTCTCTCCTTAGGCATGTTAAAAACAACATTCCAGATATCATTTAAAAATTAAATTAATGAATGCTTTAACTTCATAGAGCAGTGAAAAATTCTGTTAAGTGTCTTTGTTTTAAAATAGAGCTATTAAAACAGCAGAAACATGATGAAAAAGTTAAGACACCTTAGAATCATAGAATCGATTGGGTTGGAAAAGACCTCAGAAATCATCGAGTCCAACCCTTAGTCCAACTCCAGTCTGTTTACTAGATCATGGCACTAAGTGCCACATCCAATCCCAGTTTAAAAACCTCCAGGGATGGTGAATCCACCACCTTCCCAAGCAGGCCATTCCAATGCCTGGACACTCTCTCTGTAAAGAATTTCTTTCTAATATCCAGTCTAAATTTCCCCTGGCAGAGCTTAAGCCCATGCTCCCTTGTCCTATTGCTAACTGCCTGGGAAAAGAGACCAATCCCCACCTGGCTATAACTTCCCTTCAGGGAGTTATAGAGAGTGAGGAGGTCACCTCCAAGCCTCCTCTTCTCCAGACTAAACAACCCCAGCTCCCTCAGCCTCTCCCCATAGGTCTTATGTTCCAGTCCCTTCACCACTCTTGTTGCTCTNTTTCTGCCTGGCTGCTCTCCAGCCACTCTGTCCCCAGCCTGTAGCGCTGCAGGGGGTTGTTGTGGCCAAAGTGCAGGACTCGGCACTTGGCCTTGTTGAACTTCATCCCATTGGAATCAGCCCATCTCTCCAGTCTATCCAGATCCCTCTGCAGAGCCTTCCTGCCTTCCAGCAGGTCGACACTCCCTCCCAACTTGGTGTCATCAGCAAATTTGCTGATAATGGTCTCAATCCCCTCATCTAAATCATCAACAAAGATGTTAAACAGGACTGGACCCCACACTGATCCCTGGGAGACACCACTAGTGACCGGCTGCCAGTTGGATGCAGCCCCGTTCACCAGCACTCTCTGGGCCCGGCCCTCCAGCCAGTTCCTAACCCAGCACAGAGTGCCCCTGTCCAAGCCATGGGCTGCCAGCTTTTTCAGGAGTATATTATGGGAGACATAATGTTCTGAAAAGAAGAAAAACTAGCTCTTTGGCAAATTTACAGCACAAAACCATCAAAACCAGTATCACAGCAAAGTGCCACAAGCCTAACAAAGTATAAGAACTATGGAATTATTTTCTCTATCAAACAGTATAGCAAAACAAGGAATGGCAATGGTTATAAAATGTCCCACTGAACAATTTTTTAATAGTCCACTTAAACCTTCAAAGTATGTCAGTGCACCTGTTACTGCAATCACCTACCACTGCAATGCAGTTAATTGAGAAGAAAGGTCTTTAAACCTCTCTGTTAAATAAATATGTCCTCAGCTGTCCTGAAAATCTACATTTCTAACATGAAATTCAGCACACTCAGGCTTTTAGGCCCTGTCCAAGAGTGAAGCAGAGTGGAATTCAAATATTACATGACACACAGGACAGATCAATGTCCCTAACGATACCGGTGCAATCTAAATTGTTCAATACAGCATGTACATTTTGGTGTCACTCCAAGCACAAAAGAAACCACATCTCCAAACCACTTCCCAAAAGCAGGAATATTCATATGGGTAATAATCTGAGCTTCACTTTTCCAAATTAAAAGATCATAGAAGTTTTGGGTTTTTCTAATTCTGGATTACACACACAAGTTTAAGGTATGTTTTCTGGCAAAAACCCCCAAACTCTATCATATTAAATAAGATTTTTTTCCTAAAAAGATAACAACAAAGGTTCATTTGCACTTTTTAACGTACACTGCAAATAAAGAATTCTTACTAAATTTTAATGCAGCTGGAGTCTATAGACATATATATATTTAAGCATGTAAAATATAAAACCAGTATTTTCAGATCCTTCTTATTTTTCTTGATTGATGGGTTTGTTCATTTCCCTCCCTGAATAGATTTTACCTTGGCTATGAGTATTCAAGCACTGGAGGTTTGGGTGACAGAGTCAAGAGAGACATAGAACACAACTGCAGCTCAGCTCCTTCTCATAGTGTGAGTGAGGGACAGCCCCACAAAGGCTCTTCATAAGCACAGCTCAGGACAACAGAAACAGCCACACATGATCTACAGCAGCACAGAGTAGGGGGCAGCAGGCAGAACTGCATAATGCACTTCAATTGTCCTAAATGCTGTGCCTTAATCACATATCCTCTAGCAGCATGTGTGAAACGTCAACTCTATGACAAAATATTTCCTTCTTACAGTTTTGAATTTGCTACTTTAATTTAACATCCTCTTGTTCCTGTGTTAGGAGACAGATAATGGGAATTTCTTATCTACTTTATATTCATTATTTCTGCACAGTTTTTATGCAGTCTCATATTTCTTTCAAAAGCAAGTGCATTAATACCTGGTATCAGATGAACAAGCTAGAATCTCTAAATTCTCATGATATAAAATGGCAGAC
>VYXB01009273.1:67500-79821 GCA_013397135.1 Pachyramphus minor | reverse complement strand
CAGGAGCTGAGGTGTCTGGGGGGAAGGAGGAGGAACTGCTGGGGCGATGCTGCCCCTGTGGTTTGGGGTTTTGGGGAGGGATCGATCCCCAGCCCCATGGACACCCCCCGACCTTGCCGGGCGAGGTTTTGACGATCCCTGGGGGTGTTTCCAGGAGGGAATTCCAGCGGGGGCTGGAGCTGCAGGTGTGAAATGGCTGCGAAGGTGTTTGAGAGCATCGGGAAGCTCGGCCTGGGCTTGGCTGTGGCAGGTGGAGTCGTGAATTCCGCTCTGTACAACGGTGAGTGGGACAAGCTGAGCGCTTCAGGACACTTTATTTCACGGGTTTGTCGATGTTTTGGCTTCTCTGAGCCTTTATTGCCAAATAAAACCAGCCCAAGGCCTTGCTGGGGTGGTTTATACTCTGAGGGTTGCACAAACAAGAGGGTTGGGACGTCCTTTCTCCAAAAGCTGCTCCGTGGGGAGCCCAGCCCGTTCCCAGTGGGTGTTTTTTTTGGAATTCCCTGACGTGCTGTTTCCCTCCCCAGTGGATGCAGGACACAGGGCCGTGATCTTCGACCGGTTCCGAGGGGTGCAGGACGTGGTGGTGGGGGAAGGCACCCACTTCCTGATCCCCTGGGTGCAGAAACCCATCATCTTCGACTGCCGCTCCCGCCCCCGCAACATTCCCGTCATCACCGGCAGCAAAGGTGAGTCCTTGGATTGGGAATGGCAGCACCAGGGATTGGTTTCTCCTTCTAGGGGTGGAGGTGGGGCCCTAAAGCAAAGGCCATAAACTGAGCCACCAGTTCCACCTCAGTGTGAGGGAGAAATCGCTTCCATGGAGGTGGCAGAGCACTGCAGAGGTGAGCAGGGAGGGTGTGGAGTGTCCCTCTCTGGAGACATCCCAAACACACCTGGATGAGGTCCTGTGTCCCCTGCTCCAGGTGCCCCTGGGGTTGGACTGGGTGATCTCCAGAGGGCCCTTCCAACCCCAGCTCTTCTGGGGTTCTGTGCAGATCCCACGTGTCCCAGGTGGGCACAGTCAGGAGTGGTTTGATGGGACTCTTTAACTAAAGAACAGGTTCAAGGGCTCTTCCTTTGGTCCTGGAAATCCCAGAATCCCAGAAGAGCTGGGGTTGGAAGGGCCCTCTGGAGATCATCCAGGGCAGGGTCACCTGGAGCAGGTGCCACAGGTGTGTTTGGGATGATGTCTCCAGACAGGGAGACTCCAGAACCTCCCCTGTCCCAGTGCTCTGCCAACCCCATGGAAAAAGTTCTTCCTCATGTTGAGGTGTGGAACTTGTTGAAGTTTTTGCTTGTCCTGTGCCTGGGCAGCACTGGGCAGAGCCTGGCACCACCCTGGCACCCCTTGGGGACATTTGTACATTTATAATTTGTGTGGAAACAATCCCTTTGCACAGACAGTCCATCCCTGAGGCCGGGCAGGGAACTCCCTGCACCGCAAACAACCCGAGCCTTCCACCTTCCAGCGAGGACCCGGGGGTGAAAGGGGCAGTGAAAACAACAGTCTGTGGCACAATAAAAGCAGGCTGGAGTCAGCACAGGTCGGTCAGTAAGGCCTGGCTCTCCCCAGACCTGCAGAACGTGAACATCACGCTGCGGATCCTGTTCCGGCCCGTGACCGCGCAGCTGCCGCGCATCTTCACCAGCATCGGCGAGGACTACGACGAGCGGGTCCTGCCCTCCATCACCACCGAGATCCTCAAGTCTGTCGTGGTAAGGACAGCCCAGGAGCTCCTGGCTCTCTCTTCCCTCTCCTGGCAGTGGGAGCGTGGAGTGTGTCGTGCCTTGGAGAAACAGAATCCCAGAATGGTTTGGGTTGGAAGGAAATTTAAAGCGGGTGCAGCTCCAACCCGGGTTGGTCCAGGCCCCATCCAGCCTGGCCTTGGACACTTCCAGGGATGGGGCAGCCACAGCCTCTCTGGGAAATCCATAGGGAGGAATTTTATCCCTAAAATCCCACCTAAGCCTGCCCTCTGGCAGTCTGGTAAGGCTTCTCTTCCCACCCCCAGGCTGTCATGGGCCACCCAGAAAAGCCGAGTGCAGCACTGCCAATTGTTTGTTCCTCAGTCATTCCAGCTGCTTGGCCTGAGTTGATTCATGCTGGATGATCTCTGGATGGAGAGAGGTTCCTTCATTCCCAGCTCTGCTTTTCCAGCTGGGAGTCGCCAGCAGGAGAACGGGATTGTCATTATCCTGTAATCTTAGATTTCAGCTGACTGAAGATCTCTGGGTTTGGGAACATCCCCAGGGAACTGCCAAATCATCCCTTTGCAGCTGAAATTCCCAGTCATTCGGTGTTGCTCCTGCTCCAGCTGCCTGGGCAGCTCCGTGTTTGCTGTGGGAGATCTCTGGGGCTCCTGGGTGCCAAGACAGGCAGGGCACGGAGAACCTCCTGCTTCTGGAAGCTTTCCCAAAATCCCACAATCCTTGAGGTTGGAAAAAACCTCCAAGACCATCGAGTCCCCCCTGTGCCCCATCCCCACCTTGTCCCCCAGCCCCAGAGCTCTGAGTGCCCCATCCAGTCCTTCCCTGGACCCCTGCAGGGATGTGACCCCACCACTCCCTGGGCAGCCCCTTCCAGTGCCTGGCAGCCCTTTCCATGAGGAAATTCCTGCTGTTCCAGGCTCGCTTTGACGCTGGAGAGCTGATCACCCAGAGGGAGCTGGTCTCCAGGCAGGTGAGCGAGGATCTCACGGAGAGAGCAGCGACCTTCGGGCTCATCCTGGACGACGTGTCCCTGGTAGGAGTTCTCCCTTTCCCACTTTTCCTCTTTGGGACCCGTGGGGTGGGCTGGGATTTGGATGTGGGGAAGGGGTGTTGTGCTCACAGCTCCTGTCAGCTCCTCTGGCTTCGTCCCTGGCACCTTGAGCAGCCCTTGGTGCCCTCCCTGTGCGGGGCTTTTGGAGCTCCAGGGCAGAGCAGATGCTCCCCTGGGTGATGGATTGGGCTGCACCTGCCTCTGGATTTGGCAGCTGTTCCACAGGCACCCCAAGGAAGCACCAGGAATGAGGAGGGGTGAAAACACCCACTGTGAGAGCAGCTTTTGCTGCAAAGCATTCAGTTTTCTCCTGGTTCTCCCTGTTCCAGGGCCCTCCAAGGAGGGAGCTCTGCCCTCCCATCTCTCTTTACAAGTTAAATTTTCCCCTTTGTAAATGAAATGTGTTGTAATCCAGCCTGTACATCCACCTCCCCTGCTCTCTCCTGGAGCTTCCCTTGGAATAGGGACACAGAGGAAATGTTTGCAGGGAGGTGACTTTGTTTCTGCAAAATGTCATTTTTGACACTTTGTTTCTGGTGCTTTTCCCCCTGAGCACATTCCTGAAGGAAGCTGAGCCTTCCCCTGTCCCATCGCTGCCCAAGCAGCCTGCCCAAGGAGCCCGGGCTGAGGATGGTGATGGGTGTGGGATGGGTGTGTCCCACTTGCTGGGGTTTTTTTGGGATCCTGGCTTTCCCCCTCCATTCCAGTGTCACTGGTCCAGGCAGGGTCGCAGCAGAGCTGCTGAGAACTGTCAGTGTTGAGGACTTGGCTTGATTTGTGCCCTCCAGACCCACCTGACCTTTGGCAAGGAGTTCACAGAGGCGGTGGAAATGAAGCAAGTGGCCCAGCAGGAAGCAGAGAGAGCCAGATTCATTGTGGAAAAGGTAAACTTGTCCTTCTGAGGAACTTGGAGCTGGTTCCTGGTGTCTCCTTCCCACTCCAGCTTCCAGTGGACACCTTGCCCACCTGGCCAGAGACTGGGCAGGTGAATGGCAGAACTCCTGAGGGTCACAGTGCTGATCTGGCCCTGGATAAAGCCCAAGGGTGGGTTTGGGGGTGGTTTTATTTCATGTCCTGCCCCAGTCAGTGTTCCTGGAGTGTTGAACGGAAATGCCTGTGCAGAGGAGGGAGGAAAAGCCAGTTGGAAATGGGGTCCAAGGATGAGATTTGCAACCAATTTCCTGCTGTTTGTGGATCTGGAGAGGGTGGTCAGAGCTTTGCAGGGTGTTTGATCCCGTGGGCACAGGGACCTGTGTGCTGGGATGTTACTGACAGGTAACCCTGGATCAACCAGGTCCGTGTTCAGTACAGGTGTTCTCAGCTGGTCTGTGCCTGTTCAGGTGGCAAGAACCTGCAAAATCCCCCAAAATCAATCCTGTGGATGCAGCAAGATGCATGTCACCAGCCAGGGTGATTAAACAGTTGATCTGACCTGGTTTTAACTCTCTTGCTCAAGTCCTCCAATCCCTCCTGGGCAATTTTCCACCCTTAGGTGGATTAATGTCTCCTGAGGTTTAAAATCAGCTTGAAATTGTCTTTTTTTTTCCCCACAGGAAAACAACCAAAAATAGAACTACCTTGACTTTCAGACTGGGGGAGAGAGCAGGAGGGCAGTGGGGTGGGACTGGACATCCCGAACACGAGAACAGCCTTTTGTTTGGCTCGTTTCCTCCGTAGAAAACCATCCCTTCACCCTTTTCTTTGGCTTCCAGGCCGAGCAGCAGAAGAAGGCAGCAGTGATCTCTGCTGAGGGAGACTCCAAGGCAGCAGAGCTCATTGCCAACTCCCTGGCCACGGCCGGGGACGGGCTGATCGAGCTGCGCAAGCTGGAGGCGGCCGAGGACATCGCGTACCAGCTCTCGCGGTCCCGCAACATCACCTACCTGCCCTCCGGACAGTCCGTGCTCCTCCAGCTGCCTCAGTGAGCCTGGCAGCCTCTGCCCTGCCAGCCCAGCCCTCTCCAAAACCAAATCATCGCGGTTTCCTCGTTGGTAAAAGCGGAGGAAACGGAAATCGACCCGTTTTTTTTTTTGAATTCGTAATCCAATAAAAGCGAGCGCGCGTTGACACCAGGGCTGCGTTTCCTCCCACGTGTGGGCACAGCTGTGGCTTCACCGACCACTCGAGGCTTGAGAATTGCCCCTTTCCAGGCAGTTTGAGCAGCAGGAGCAGAGTTTGCCATGTGCTCCCTCCTGGGAGGAACAGGTAGCCCGGGTGACTCCCTGACTGTGCTGTGTCAGTCAGGGCTCACAGCTGCCTCAGTGCCTTCAGGCCTGGACTATGGGACAGGGACGCTCAGGGCTCGCCCTCCAGGTGAGCCAGTCCTTTTCCAGGGGTCACCTGAGAGCAAAAGGACCCCCCAGCTCAGGGCAGTGGCTCTGCTGTGCCCGTGGGAAGCACAGCTCCGGCGCTGGGGGCGGTGAGAAGGGCAGAGATCCGCTCTGTGTCGCAGGTGGATTTCAGGCACGGAGCAGGAGGTGGCTCCTCTGCAGGAAATCCTGCTGGAGACAGGACATCTCTTCCCAGTGTTGCTGCACCCTGATCTGTTCCTCCTGCCCTGCTTGGGCTCCTCTCCAGGGTCAGCCCTGGGCACAGAGGGGGTGACTGGGTGCTCTGTGGCTCAGGCAGTCGGAGGTGAGCAGGATTCTCTGTTCCATCAATGCTCTTTTTCTATTTAGAGAGGCTGAACTGTGAGGGGGATGTGAGATTGTATAACCAGCCTTCAATAAATGTCACAGGCCCAAGGGTGGCAGTGTGGGTTGTTGCTTTATTTCCTGCTGTCTCAGAAGAACGAAGGTTGGGTCACTGGGGCAGGACATGTCCTGCTTGTGGCTGGAATATCGGGATAAAAGTCACCTGGTGCAGGTAAATAGGGCTTGATCCTGACTGCTTAAAAACCTGGAACATGAGTCTTCACTGAATTCCTGCAACAAGGTAATACCTGTAACTAAAGTCTTGTTTTTGTGAGGGCTTTTACTGCTCTCCCTGCACAGTTCCAGCCTGGGAATATCCTGCACTTTGGATCTGTCATCCCTCAGCAACACCCTTAGGTGGGTGTCGCTGCTCCCCCGAGGGTTCCTGTGCAACCTGCTGCGGATGGTGGGCTCGTTTCAGCCCCTTGGACTTGTTGCCCTCACCTCTGGTGACATGGAAAGCCTTTCCTGCTTTTTCTGCTGGGCAGGGAATGCTCCTGCAGTGATGAGGTGCCTGAGCTTGCAAAGTATTTTAGGCAGCTGAGGAGTCAGGTACGTAACTCCCAAATAACTTCCAGATCTCTTCCCCCTCCGGTGCTCTTGGTCTTTATTCTTCTGCTTTACTGCCTCAGACACTTGTGGGGAAGCTTCCACTGTTCTCCCAAGGCTCCTGTTAAAGCCCTTTGGTGTTCCCTGCTTTAGTTTCACACTCCAGGTGTTGGGCTCCAAACAAGTGTGGCTGAAATCCCTGCTCAGCTCCCGGGGCTCTGCGTTACCTCTCCCTCCAGCTCTGAGCTTCCAGTGGAGTGTGGAGTGTTTCCTGCTCTTGCCTCTCTGGAGGAGGTGTCTGAGGCTCTGTCGGTGTCCCCTGGGACTGATTAATCACCATTTCCTTTGCTTTTGGGTGTAATTCTTCCTACAAATGTTCCCTGTCTGTTAAACTGCTCCTTTTCCCTCTCCCCACCTCCCTTAATGCCTAAAAGCTGCCACGAACTCATCACACCTCAAAGCTGCTCGTGACCCTGGGGCTGTTTGGTGTGTGTCAGTCCTGCTTTGGAGTCTGTTTGATGAACCCCTTGTTTCTGTTGTGTTTATTGCTGCTCAGAGGTCTGGCTCCAGATGGGAATCATGGAATATCCTGAGCTGGGAGAGACTCAAGAGGATCAGAGTCCAACTCCTGGCCCTGCACAGGACACCCCAAAATCTCTAAGAGTTCTCCAAAATTGCTTCTTGTGGGGAGGTGGAGAAACCAGTGACCAGAAAAGCCAGTGGCCCTTGGCTGTCTCAAGTGGATTCCTGCTGTTTGCATGGAAGAATTTCCTGCTTTGGGCAATTTTATCAGTTCTCTGCTCAGTGTTTCTTCTTTTTTGTCACCTACTTGCACAAAACACTTTTAATTTAGCGTACTTGACAATTTTTAACCCCTCCACCCAGGTCCTCCTGCATCTTCCCATTTCCCACCTGGTTTCTAGGTGACCCTGCCTAGGTGATCTCCAGAGGTTCCCTCCAGCCTGGCCTATCCTGGGATTCTGTGATTTTTCCAACAAACTGTCACCCTTAGCACCAAACTCTCAGGGCTGGGGGGGGGTTGGTTGTGTGGTTGAGCTGCTCGCGGTGGCAGCAGGAAGGACTGGAAGGGGTCACCTTTTCCAGAGGTCACTTTTCCAGAGGTCACTTTTCCAGAGGAGCAGCAGGGCCACGCTGTTTCCCACCAGGTGGCAGCAGCAAATCTGTGTGGGGAGGGAAACGGGGACCAAAGTGTCCCTCAGCCTGGGCTGGGGACAGCGGAGCTGGAGGTCACCCCGAGCAGGGCACAGGACACGGACAAGGACATGGACAAGGGCAAACCCAGTCTCCAGGTGAGGAAGGAAGAGCCCAAGCTGGCACAAGAGCTGCCTGACTCTGACAGTGAACCTCTGATGGCCTTCCCACTCTCCAGCTCCAGGTTTTAGCCCCCAAACCCAAGGGAGCACAAGGAGAGGTGCAAATGCCTGTCTCTCCCTAACCCTGGTCCCAGCGTGGCTCAGCTTTGCAGCCCTCAGAGCAATCCTCCTTTCCCACCATCCCTCTGTTTATGTTACTGCTCCAGGGGGCACAGGAACAGCGGGAATGTCTGGGAATGGCTTCAGAGGGGTGAGTTGGTTTAGTTGGATGTTAAAAAAACAGCACTGAATTTTTGGGCCCAGAGCATTTATTGTGATGAATTCGTGCTGGAGGGCCCAGTGCTGGTAACAGCCTGGCAGTTTTTAACCCAAAGCCCTGCAGTTTTGTGGCTTCAGAGTGATTGATGGCAGCACTGCCTGGTTTTTTTTACTTCCTGGGAGACTTCTCCTTTCCTCCTTCCTTCCATGCCAGTGGAAAAGAGAGAGAGCTCTGCAGCAGCTGGGCCAGAGCTGGCAACAGCCAGACCAGGCTTTTGTTCAGGATAAACAAACAGGAAAGTGCCTGATTTCCTCTCTCTCCCTCTCCCCAGCTTGCTCTGTCCCTGTTTCACAGACAAGCAGCCCACCTGCCTTGGGAAGAGGACATGGAAAGCCACCATATGGATGGGCCCTGTGGAGCAGTTGGGATGTGCTTTGGAACAGGCACCTGCTCCCTGACACTCCCTGAAGCACCTGGGCTGAGGTGTCCCCAGGTAAGGGAGGTCCCCAAACTGGGATAATTCGTGCCCTGCAGCAAACTGGCAGCGTGTCTGAGGAGGGCAGAGCAAGGGATAGGGAGGAGTTTCCTTATTGCTTCCGTTGTGCTGTTTGTATCCAAGTGGATCCAGCAGAAAATGCCTGTCCTGAAAGACAGGGGGTGTGGGGGGAGGAAGCACTTGTAGAAGAGAGGAGGAAATAATGTCCCAAGTCAGGCTGGAGCTGGGAGAAGGGGAGCAATCCTTAGGGCCAAGTTTGGTTTCCCTGTTCCCTGCCTGGCACTGGGCTGGGATGTTCCTCATGTGCCTGTTTTCCATCAGAGCTGAGCTGACTCCAGCCCTGCCTCAGCCAGCGTGAGGCTCAGCTGGAAGATCAGGTGTGCATGGAAAGGACTCCAGTTAAACCAGTTTGTTCCTCACCAGCAAAGGTCCTTGGACCCTTCTTGCACTGCAGCCTCCTGTGGGGACATCTCCATTTAACAACTACTCCAGCACAAACTTTAGAACTTCCTTTGTGTGACACCTGGGAGATTACAACACAACACCAAAGCTGATTAAACAAACAACAAACAGTAAAATCCCCCAGTTCTGGGAGTTTCCCTCACTCCCATCCTGCTCTTGGCCAACTGATGTATCCCAGAATCTGTATTTTCCTTCTTTAAAAAAACCCAAAAAGCACAAAACCAAAGCTGCCCAAAGAGAATTTTTATTTTTTTGGGGGGGGCATGGTTTTTATGCAGAGGCTGATGGTTCTCACAATACAGTCATGTTACCCCAGGACCCCAAAGGAAGTTAATAACCCCCCCATGGAGCTGCTCCAAAGGTCTAATCTCGGGCACAAGGAGATGCTGGTGGGTGTGAGCTCTGCTGTATTATTTGGAGGCAATTAATCTTTAATTGTGGCTTTACACTGAACTAAGAAAGGAGGAGA
The DNA here is from genome assembly GCA_013397135.1 of Pachyramphus minor. Taxonomy (NCBI): domain Eukaryota; kingdom Metazoa; phylum Chordata; class Aves; order Passeriformes; family Tyrannidae; genus Pachyramphus; species Pachyramphus minor. The sequence goes on along the minus strand of VYXB01009273.1, from coordinate 70,795 downwards.
ATGGGAACAGGAATTTCCTCTGCCTGAACTTCTGCTTTGCTCTGACATGGCCTCAAAGCCCAGCGCCTCAGCCCTCGGTGGTGGTGGTTCCCTCAGACAGCACAGGGCTTCCTGTGACCAAAGCTGGCAGGAAAACCCCTTTGTTTTCCTTCTGCTTCCTTTCCCATTGCTCCAGAGGGTCCTGGATCCTGCAGGACAGAGCAGGATATCTAAAAGATAAAGGGTTGGTCTGAAAGTCAGCTGGTCGGGACCAGACCCAAGCCAGTGAGGTGTCAGCACCCTCTCTGCCCTCAGTTTCTCTTCCCACCCCTGGATTGTTTTCCTGGTGGGGCAGGGCCTGTTCTTCCTTCCCAGGGTCCTTGAGCAGCTCCAAACTCCCTCAGGGAAGAAGAAATTGTCCCAACTGCAGCACCAGGCAGGGGGAGAAGGGTGAGTGCTGCTCCACAGGGCCCTGCTTGGTGCCAGCCCTGGCACCACCTCCCAGCACACGAGAGGCAGGTGGGACTGCAGGAAGGCAGCTCTGACTCCTGGTGGCTGTGGGAAGGCAGAGGGCTGGAAGAGCTTCCCAGGAATCCTCACAGCAGGACTCTGGATGAAGCAGATCCATCAGTGCCTGGGTAAAGCCAAGAGCTGTGTAAAGTGGGCCCCATCTGAGCAGCACAGCTCACGTGGGGCTGCGGGGCTGGGCAGGAATCTCTCCTACCAGAGGATTCCAGCCCTGAAAGCCGTGTAAAACAACCAGAGCAGATGGCCCAGGAACACCCAGCTTGGAAAACCCAGGGGATCCTGCCCCCAGCACAGGAAAACCAGCAGCTGACAAAGGCAGCAGTTCACCTCTGTTTGGTTTTCTCCTCCCCACACCAACCCTGCAGCTGGTACTCGAGGTGACCCCTGGGGCAGAGTTCGCTGCATCTCAACAATACTCTTGTTCCATTTGCTCCCTCAGCAGGCCCAGAACACCCACAGGTGGGTAACACCCTGTTCTGCTGGGTCTGCACCCCTGGCCCAGCACATTCTCTGCCTTCTGTTGTGCTTTTTACCCTCAGAGGTCCTAAACTGCTCAGCCAAAAAAACCCCCCTGGTTTTTAGGGAGGGACTCTGTCACCCACTGCTCCTGCAAACAGCTGAGAGGCTGCAGAGTTCAGGGGGAACTGAACATCTGCATCATTTGTTCCCAGAGACACAGGGGGGCAATTCCCACACTGGTTCTACCTGGAGAGAAGGGAAATGCCAGGGACAGGGGGGCACAGGAGCACAGCACGTGGCTGAGCAGGGAAGGAGCTGCACAGAGCTGCTTCTAGAAGCGTGGAGAGAAAGGAAATGGGGGCTGATAAGGATCTGTGGCTCGAGGCAGGTGTGTGTTCACAGCCCTGCTCAGAGCAGCTCATGTGCCAGCGCTGCTTTGTGCTTGTTTCCCTCTACCTGCCTGACATGTCTCCTCATGTCAAAGCTGAGATCAAAGAGAGGGGTGGAAAGAGCTGGAACAGGCTTCCCTGTGGGAACAGGGCTGAGCAGCACAGCTGGATCCCTCCCTGGGAACAGCACGAGGAGCTGTCACCCCCCATTAGCACAAGAGCCAGGGAAGGAAGTGGGCCCTGCTGGCTCTTCCCTGGGCCACCACGGGTGCTGTGAGGACCAGTTTGGTTTCATCATGCCAGGAGTCCAAGGATATTTGTATCTGGCTGCCTTTGTGGCTGTTGAACAGTTTATTCCTCATCTGTTCTCCTCTGGGCAAAAGCACCTGCTGTTTTCCAGTGTCCCTCTGCTGAAATCACACATTTGGAAAGGGGATCTGGCACTGCTGACTTGTACATTCACCTTCCAAGAAAAAGGTCCCCCCTTCATTCTTCTTTCTTCCCTTTCCAAGGCAGGAAATTCTAATACATGGCATCTTTCACATCCCTAGTTATCCAACAGCAGCACCACATCCCCTGAAATTCCCTCCCTGGTTTTCCTCAGGAAGCTGCACTGCACAAAGGTGTTGGGCAAGGATGGAGCAGTGTCCATGCACTCCAAGCCCAAAGTCTTCCCAGGTCCCCACATCCCTCTCCAGCTCTTCCCAGGTCCCAGCAGAGACTGGGACAGCCTGGGGCCTGCTCTGAGCCAGGTAAAAGCTCCCATGGGCTGATCAGTGTCCTGCTCTGCCCCTTTCCCGTGTTCCCAAAGCAGGGATTGCTGGGGCAAGGGAGAGAACTGGAAACATTGTTCTGATCCCACCCTGGGGCTTCCCCAGCCTTCCCTGCCCTTTTAACTTGATCCTGAACTTTGCCTGTGAAAGCCCCAATCCCTGCTCTGCACAGGGAGCTCAAATCTGAGGTTTATGCTCAATAATCCAGAGTAAATAAAACACTCTGCTGTGTAATGTTGAGTGTCAGGGGAGTGAGGGTGTAGAGATTTTTTGGCAGAACCTCAAATCAAGTGCCTTACACTGTTGTGGAGGGGGGGGCACATTTGCAGCAGGCAAGGAAACAAACCACAGGTAGAGAAGAGATTGTGGACTACAGGATTTAAAAAAGGAGACTAGAGCAGGAACACAACTCTGAGAGTGGCAAGAGGGATCCTCGAAGTCCCTGGGAAACAGCAGCACTGCCAAAGGGGCTGGTGCCCTTCCCCCTCTCCCCGTTTCTGCTGCTCTCACTAATTCCTTTTACCGCTGCCAAACCCAAACCACAGCAGCGCTGTCCCCTCCTACACAGCCTCAGCAGTGGTTTTGGGGCTGGGGACGGGGCTCTGCAGCTTCCCGGGAGAGGTGGCACGGCCGGGAAAGGCTGTGCCAGCCTGGGAAGCAGCAGCCCCGACCCTCCCCACGCCCTGAGCCCCACAACTGTCACCAGCCACCTGCAGAAGGTGTTTCTTCTTGTCACATCTCCCTCATCCATCAGGGTGTAATCAAGAAACCACAGGCTGGAGTTAAATAGTTATTGGTGTTTTAAAGGTGAGGGGGAGGCTTGAAGAAGCGGGAGCTGGGGTTTGGCTTAATAACAGCTGGGACCGACTCCTGTGGCTACTGTGAGCCAGGCAGGGATTTGGTGAGGAGGCTTTAGGGTCTGACCGGGTCCTGAGGGGCAGCTCTGAGGGCAGCGCCATCCCCGCGGCTCCCTGAGGGCACCGACCCGGCTCCTCCCCGGAGCCAGGCGAGGCGTGGGCCGTGGCTACCGCAGCGCAGCCGCAGCCTGCCCGCCTCACCTGATTGAGGTAATTAAGGCGGGCTCGCTAATTACCTGTGTGGAGTAACGGGCGCGCGGCCCCGCTGAGGGGAGTCGGCGACCGCCCCCCCCCCGCCTCACAGACACCC
>VYXB01009273.1:36069-66334 GCA_013397135.1 Pachyramphus minor | reverse complement strand
CGGGCAGGGCACCCCCAGGGTGGGGGGTACACACAAGGGGACCCCCCCATACACACACACACACCCACCCTGCGGGAGGAGGGGGCGGGGATGGCGCGGGGGTTCCCCGCGTTCCGGGGGCTGCCCCGCGGTGCAGCGCTCTGCCCCGGGGTCTGGGGGCTGCCCTTGCTCCGGGGGGATGCCCCGAGGGCCGCGGGGCTCCCCCAGCACCGGGGGTCTCTCTGCCCCCTCTCCCGGCGCTGTGCCACCTGCCCGGGGGAGGGCAGGGAGGGGAAGGGAAGGTGAGCTGCGTGGAGGGAAGACACTCACATTCCCAAAGGATTTCCCGTGCTGGACCCTCTGCTCTTGCTTTTCCGCCGCCCCACGGGGGTCCGGGGGGCACTGTCACCCTGTCACCCCGCTGGGATTTTGGGACAGGGGGGTTGTCGGTGAGTAGGTAAATGAAATGAAATCAAACGTCACCTGGCGCAGCCGCGGGTTTAGATGGAAAATCAGGTGTTTTCTCTCATCCTCAGCCCTTTTCCTTGAGGTGTTTCCCCCTTCCCTTCGCTCCCGGGACGTGCCGTGGTTCGTGTTCGCCCCTGGGGCTTCTGACCACTTGGCGTGATTTTTTTTTTGTTTTTTAAGTGCCTCCCGTGCAACTTCGGGGTGTCCTGGCGCAGGTATTGTTGGGAGAGAAACCAGGAGGAGGAGGAGGAGAAACCAGGCATCTCTCTGGGCTTAACAGCATTACATAAGTACCTTTAATCACAGCGGAGTTTTGGCATCTTGTGCGTGGTTTTAAGGCAGAGCCGTGGAAGGACGGCGGGCGTGAAGGATGTGAGGAATGTGCTTTTTGGGATGCTTTCGGGGGCTGACATGGCCTGTATTTGTTCTGGGAATGGCAGCTGGCACACGTGGATCGGGAGGTGGGTAAAGGGGGATGGATGTGCGGGCGCTGCTTTGGGAAGGTGCACCTGGATTGGGGGCAGGATCGCAGCGGGATTGTTCCCGTTTGGGAGTTGTGTTCCCGTCTCTCTCGGTGTCTGGTGTGTAGGAACAACGCGGGGGTGTTAAACGGGGCTGTGGAGTCGCAAAATGTCATTTTAAAAGGGGTTGGCGTTTGTGGTGTCTGATAATTCGCTTTACTCTCCTGTTTGAAACCCCTTTCTCTCCTTCTACCTGTGTGCAAGGTGCATTTTTCTCCCCCCTTCCCCTGCTTTATAGAGATTAATCAGGCGCTTGCAGTCTGGTTGTGCTGGGTGAATCAAGAGCCCCATCCCCGCCCCAGGCAGCCAACACTTAAATTGAGATGTGATAATAAAGTTGTGATTATAAACTCGCCGTGGAAATGTGCAGTGGAGGCACAGAAATTCCGAGGGCTTTGCCAGAGGACTTTGAAAGGAAAGTGCAAAATCATGAAGGCTTTTTATTTTTCTAACTAAGCAACTGCATTTAATGGGCTGCCAGAGAGTTAAGGTTTTATTTATAATTTTTATCTACTGTGTGTCTATAGTTGCAGTAATTAAAATTTGGGACCACCACTAAATGAGTTGTGGCTTATGTTGTGTATTTGTAGGATCAAAAGGGACTTTGGCATTTTAAACTGTTGTGGGTTTGTTTGAAAGGACTTAATTGACTATGTCATTGTTTCTTGTTTAATATTGATACAGGAAACCTTTCACTGGTGTTTTCTGGAGAGTAAATTCTTCATTTCTGTATGAAGGGTCAGGTGTCCATAGAGGGGCTAAATTATAAATTATAAAATAAACTATAAAAGTGGTTTGTCAGGGGGGGTTTATAAGTGCAAAATATTGGGGTGTTCTGATTTTATTCTCTCTGCCAGAACCTTGGAACGTGGAAATTTCAGGCTGAGAGGAGCAATTTCATCCCATGATTGAAAGTCTTTATATGTCCAAGGAGTTGCTTGTGGGTCAGACCACCTGGAGCATGAGGTGTCCGTGCAGGAATGACTTGGGAAAACTCCTCTGAGCTCCCACATTTTCATTAAATAGATCTTTCCAGTAAACAAGATGCCATCAGTGCCTGATGGAGGAGGGATGTGCCAATATCTCAGATAGGCACAGGTGTATTTCAGGTGATTACAAAACTCCCGTGTCATCAGTGACCTATTTCTGTGTCACAAAACGTGTCTTATCACAGCAGAAATTAATTTCTGACCCCACCAAAAAAGACACAATTGGAAGGAAGCACCAACCAGTTGATGTGTTCTCTGACCACCTGATTCTGTGGATAATTTTTGTATTATTCAAATATTTCCTAACCCTTCTCCTGGGTTAAATTCCTCCAGCACAGAACAGCTCGATGTGTTCTGCTGTGATCAGTTCCCTCCCTACAAGATCCAGGTCCTGGCTTCTAAATGGGAGACAAAATAAATTTTACAGAAGATAATTTTACTTTTTCAAGCAATTCCAGTTTGCATTTTGCTAAATGTGTACCACTTGTCTTTTCAGAATCTCATTATACCGAAATTTAGGGGGTTTTTCCCTCAAAAAAATCTTAGGAAGAAATACAGATACTGGGATGTTCTGCTTTTATCCTCTCTGCCAGAATCTCAGAATGTAAAAATACAATTATTTTATGCAGGGGGCATTTTATTCTCCTGAAATTGCACTTTAAATATTAATGCAGTCCAGGAGCAGACACTGGTTCCAGTTGACTTCCCCCTGTTCCATCTTGAGCTTCCTCAAGCCAAGAAAATGATTCCAGGCAATGTTTCCCAACAGGAACCTGTCCTTTCCGTGGATCCAAAATCCCAATTTCCAGCTGCTCCCACTGCAAACCCAAGGCCTTAAAAAAAACTTACCAGTAACTCCTGGAATCATCCAAATTGTCCAAAATCATCCGAACTGCGGCAAAATTTAATTAACCCCCTGATAAAAAAGGGACACAAAGCCACTGCTGGTGTAGAAGTGAGGGGTTTGATGCCTTTCAAGAACATTTTAACAAAGAGAAAATTCATCCTTCACGTTACAAACTGTTTAAACCCAGAGAGGAGTTAATTTACACCCCACCTTTGCAGGAGTTGGGAGCGGAATTCCCTTACAACCCAAAACTCCCCGCTGCCAAACTGCCATGATTTTTGGTTTTTTTTTTTTCCCCCCCAAAGCCATCTCAAACTGGAGATTTATTTTATTATTATTATTTTTTTTTCTAGGTGGCTCCTCCCCCTCCTGCCAAACAATTGCACAGGGAGTGAAACTCTGGCACCGGTTGCCAGCAGCTTAAACTCATTAACACGAGGAGCTTTGCGGGAGTTTTCCTCCTCGGCGCTTTCCCGACACCCTTCCCCGAGGAGGTTTCAGCTGAGGGACTGTTCAGCCCTGCTAAAAAAACAACTTCCCAGCACCTTGTGCTTTTCCCTCTGCGTTTGGGGCTCCGGGAGCTTTGGGTTCTCTCGGTGGGACTCGGGGGTTGTTTTGTTCCGGGGGTGTCGCGAAAGGTGGTGGAGATGAGTCTCAGGGTTTTTTGAGGGAAAATCTGTTGTTTTGTTGCCAGGTTCGGTCTGTCCCGGGTGGTGAATATAAATACAAGTGAGCAGAAGGTTTTCAGCTGGAATTTTGGAGGGATGTTGGGATGGGAGAGCGGCCTGGATTGGAAGAGACCATAAAGCTTTTCCAGGTCGCTCCAATCCAACCTGACCTCCAAGACTTCCACGGATTCCAGGGCCTCCCCACCCTCCCAGGGAACAATATTTGTGGTCCCACCACCAAGACCCAGCGGGGAAAAGTAGAAATCACATTTTCTCTCCTTTTTTTTTTGTCTTTTCCTACGAGCAGAAAGCCTTGAGAGTTGAAAACTTCCAGGCGAGCGTCCCTTGATCCGCATTCCCTGTTTTTATGGGCAAAGCTGCACCCAAAAAGCTGCAAATATTTGAGCTGGAGCCCAGCTGAACCTTGCAGGTGCAGGACTTTGCTGCTCCTGTTGAAGACAGTAAAAACCAAAACCTGTTCTGAGCTTGTTTCAATCGTGCTCATTTCAAGCCCTTTTTTAGGGCTCCCGTGGCAAAAAGGGAATTGTGGGATGTGCCTTAAAATCTGAAGGCAGCTCACACACAGTGACAAGTGTGGATTTTAGTGGTAGAGGGCTGATTATTTCTAATTAAAAGTCTGATTGCTCCCAGTGTCCTGGCAGCCAGCTGTGTCACTGGGTGTTTGCTGAGCAGGGGGGATTTGTGTCCTCTGATATTTGCAGGTATTTTCTGCCACAGGTGTTTGGAAGAACCAGCTCTCCTTGCTTGTATTTGTGGGGGTTTCCTCTTCCATCCACCCTGACAAATTCTGTGCAGTGATGGCAGCTCCTGAATCCCAGCAATTTCCCTTTTTTTTCCTTTTTTCTCCTATCTCAGGTTAGCAAATTTGAGGTGCTGCCCACATGGGGCCACACTGCTCAGTATTTTTCCTGCTTTCTCCCTGTAGGAAATTCTCCAAATTCCCTGTGAAGTGACCCTGGCTGTGCTTGGCTTTCCCTGGTTTTAACTTCATGGGTGTTTCATTCACTGTGACATGAAAATACAAGTTGTGGGGTTTGGATGTGGCTCCCCCAAGCCCTCAGCAGGGACAGGAACTCATCCCAATCCTCATCCCGTGTGTCATGGAATGGGAACTCCTGTGGCTCTGGGGAGGTCCTGAGATGGTTCCTGTGACACCTTTGGCAAAATATGGATTTAATTTAAAGCCTGGAACTCTGCTGCTCCTATTTTTTTAAAGAGTTTAGGTTATAACATGTCAGTAAAGAGAGGGAGAGAACTCATATCTAAGAGTATTTTCGTAATCCTTAGGAATTTGTTTTCCAGTGAAAGCAGGAGTGATTTGAGAAAAATTCCTGTTTCCTGCAGATCCTTGAAAATATTTTTTGAACTTCAGTTCTTGAACAAAATCCTCAGATTATTTTGTTTTTCCCCACACAAATTTTGCCCTTGTGCTTCTCTTCCCTTGGTGTTTTACTGGAGCCAAATTGCACATGGACCAAACTGATTATTTCAGGAAGCAACACCTTGTGCTGCTCAGGTGAAGCTGCACTTTGAGCTGCTCCAGAGAACTGATCCCGCTGGAAATTCATCCCAGGGAATGGTTATTTTTCCAGGCAGACCCATTTCCCAAGGCATCTCACCTTGCCACCAGAAGAATGCCAGTGTTGGCATATAAATAGGGAAGGAATGTCTTTGGCAGCCAAACCCACTTAGATCAGATTAAAACAAACAAGTAACTTTGGCTTTTAACTGGGAATTGTCCCTGGGAGGAAATTTAAATACAAAGGGGGATGAGATGTCCATGGCTCCATAAGGAATTATAGTGGGGGGAAAAGGGGAATAAAATAAGTAAAATAAGAATAAATTAAGTAAAATCTGCATTTCCCAGTGTATCAGTGGGAGGAGTGTTTATGTTAACACAGGAAGGTTGGGTTTGATCCCTCATGGACTTGCCAGAGAGTTTTGAGTCTCCATGTCCAGAGAATGTGGTTTCTGCTCACAGAGGTCAAGTGTGTGCAAGAGAGGAGTTTTGTTGAAGGATCATCCCGTGGCTTGGCTGATAAATCTGTGTGTGTGCTGTTGGCTAAATTATGTAAATATTATAAAAGCCAGGCGGGCTGTTTTCCCCAAAGTTTACGTTGTGCTTGTAAAACAAAGGGGGTGTAAGTGGCTCAGGAGGGGCAGTGCCCCAAAACAAGGCAGGAGTGGGGGTAGATACCAAACCAGGGGGTTCTCCAGGAGTGTGGTGACACGGGATGAGAGGGAACAGCGTGGCTGAGCTTTGGGGTTGGCACAGGGAGGCTTTGCCAGCACCTGAATAAACTGGTGCTGCTCTGGGAGCACCCAGATCATCCCTGTGTGACCCACAGGGATGGATCCCAGGAGGGTTTGGTGGGTCAGCAGTTAAAATGCCACTGGAATTTATAAAACTGGAGCTCTGCAGGTGGGTTTTTGTAGGGGGTTTGGAAGGGGGAGGTGGTAAAGCAGTCCAGATAAGGAGGGAAGGGAAGGGAAGCTCCTGGTGCTCAATCTCCATCATCAGGGAGTGTTTGGGGGTCCAGCAGTTAAATGTCACTGGAATTTATAAAAATGAAGCTCTGCAGGTGGGTTTTTGTAGGGGGTTTGAAAGAGATACCAAGAGAAGCTCAGGTAAGAAAAAGAAGTAAAGCTTCTGGTGCTCAGTCTCCGTCATCAAGGAGTGGTTGGGGGTCCAGCAGTTAAATGTCACTGGAATTTATAAAAATGAAGCTCTGCAGGTGGGTTTTTGTAGGGGGTTTGAAAGAGATACCAAGAGAAGCTCAGGTAAGAAAAAGAAGTAAAGCTTCTGGTGCTCAGTCTCCGTCATCAAGGAGTGGTTGGGGGTCCAGCAGTTAAATGTCACTGGAATTTATAAAAATGAAGCTCTGCAGGTGGGTTTTTGTAGGGGGTTTGAAAGAGATACCAAGAGAAGCTCAGGTAAGAAAAAGAAGTAAAGCTTCTGGTGCTCAATCTCCGTCATCAGGGAGTGTTTGGGGGTCCAGCAGTTAAATGTCACTGGAATTTATAAAAGTGAAGCTCTGCAGGTGGGTTTTGTGGAGGGTTTGGAAGGGGGAGGTGGAGGGAGAAGTCCAGGTAAGGAAAAGAAGGGAAATCTGGACTCTGGTGTCATTGTCCATCAGCACCGAGGAGTGTTTGGTGACCCAGCAGCTAAAACACCGCTGTAATTTATAAATTCTATAACACTGAACCTCTACAAGTGTTTCTGTTTGAAAGGGGGAGGTGGGAAGAGAAGTCCAGGTGGAGGAAAAGAAGGGAAGTCTGGATCCTGGTGCTCATTCCTTCCCCCAGCATTTTCCGGGATTGGTGAGTCACATCCCAACAGGAGCATCTGCCACTGCCCAGAGCAGCTGCCTCAGGCTTTGCTGTTGCTATGGAGGCTTTGACAAACTCCAAAATCGAAGTTATTTAGTGTGTAAAGAGCTCTGAGTGAAAAATGGAGAGGATTTTAAACTCATCCCCTAAGCACATTCCAATGATGTGAGAAGAACAAACTTTGTTTTGCAGGGATCGAATTCACACTTTGGTGAAGCCAAAGAAGATTTTTGCCGTTTAAATCTTCTCTTTTTTTTGTTTTTTATTGCTACATATACCACTCTCAGCAAAGTTCCAAAACATTCAGCAGGGTTTTAAGATAAACTGGTAGACTGGGAATGAGTCAGAACAGTTTTTAGAAACTACAGTAAGTCGACTGAGAGACTCCAAAGTGTGTGTGTGTGGAACAACGTGCTGTCAGCTCAGATGGGATTATTTTAAACGTTCTGTTGTTGTAAAGGAGAAATGGTCCAGGGGCACGGGAGGTGCAGGGATGGAGGAGTACAGGCTGTGCAAAAAGCTGTGCCAAATTACTGTAAAACCCATGGAATTTGGTCCATTCCCCGCATTGCCAAGGTGTCCTTTTGGAGGCAGATTTATCCTGGGGCTTAAAGTTTATTATTTCTTACCCAGTCAGTGCTGTGAGCAGGAAGGCAAAACACCTTTCCCGTGAATAACTGGCCAGGTAGAATTTATACCAGTTTTAGAATTTAGAATTATTTAGTTTTAGAATTTATACCTGTGGCTTCACTCTGGGACAGACCCATTTACACTTAATTTACACCTCTGATCTCTCAGCTGCCCATCCAGAAACACAGATACACATCCAGGGCCCCCTGGCCGCCCTGGCAGGGGGAAATGCTAATTTTGGGAAGCAGATCTTGATGACAGGTTTCCTTTTAGTGAGTAACAAAACATCAGTGCAGCCGTTTGGGAGCTCAGAGTAAGTTGTGATGCTCCGTGTCATCACTGGGGTCTTGGAAAACAAAGGGGGTTTAAAATCCTGGTGCGGTTTTTAAGATAATGTGAGCGATGAAAACAAGAGTTTTGAAGGCAAAAAGGAATCTGAGCAGTGAACTAGAAGAAAACCAGGCCCTGAGAAGGGATTTGGAACAAAGAATTAGGCTCTGGTGGGTGAAACCATCACCCTTTAGCACGGGAGGTTTGGGCTTTTGGCACCTCTTTTGGTGAGTTTATAAATTGTGGAAGGGTCAGATGTCTGTTAATGTGGTCGTATAAAGCTTATTTCTCTCTCCAAGTTGTCAGACAAGTAATAAAAGGTGAATGACAACGGTGCTGCTGTTGGGTGGGAAACACCTGGTTGGGTTTTACTCGTGGACACAGCAAGAGATTTGAATATAAGGAAGTTCCTAATTCACTCCCAGCTGCTCAATTTTGATGTATTTAAGGTTGCAGGGAGGGTGTGGATTTAATCTGAGTGTATTTCGTGGTGGATTATAACTTGTTTCAAGGTGGTTTTGCCTCCTCGGAGAAAAATGTTGAGGTTTGTGGCTGTTGGATCTAAAATTCCTTCGCAGCCAATGGAAAACCTTCAGCTTTTATTGCAAAAGCCGAGGGATTATAATGCTGCAGAATTCTGAAATGGCAACCTCTGGAACTATTTTCTGGGGAGATAATGCTTGAAAAAAATCCAGATTCCCAGCGCTGGAAATCACTGGTTTTGACAGTCTTTGTGTCCCAAACCAGATTTCTGGATACAGGCTGGATAATTCAGCTTGAGAAATGGAAAAAACCTGAAGGTTTCTGATCATATTTTAGCTGTTTGGTTTTTTTTTGTTAGTGGCAGGGTATTATTGAAAGTGTTTTTCTGGAATTGGGAATAGGTTCTGCTTGATTTTCCACCAGCCTGTTAAACAACCACAGGCAAATAGCCAAGTCCATCCAGGGAAAATATGTTGCCTGCTGAGTTAGCAAAATCCTCTCTCGCTGCTTATTTCAGGAATGGTCCAAAAAAACCCCAAACAACCAGCTGGAATAAGGGCTGGGTGTGATACTGCATCCCCAGGCTGTGCTGTGCCACCCCGGAGCTTTAAACCTGGAGTGGAACAGGATTTATCCCTTCTCCAGGCTCCTGTGTCCCTGCCAGCCTGGATTGTCCCGTGTGTGGGTCAGGTTTGTTTGCTCGTCCCAGGACTGATCCTTCGGAGACAGAGGTGCCCGAATATGTGGCCTTGGTTGCACCAGAGCACAAACCACGAGCTTTGGAGGGAATTTGGAGCTCTCAGGGTTCTGATTTCTCCGCTTTTCTCAGGAATTGGGGATGTTGTTTTCTCTTGGCCACGTTACGCCGTGTGTCCCCCCTCAGATCCGTCAGCAGCGCAAAACTGAGGCAGAAAATGGGATTATTCTTCCCGTTGGGGCTGTGCTGAGGGAACCCGGCTCTCAGGGGGGTGTCAGGAGTTTGGGATCGGGTGGAAGTTTGGGAATAGATCGTTAGCAGCACTCTGGGTGCTTTATTTTGCATCTCCATGGGCACGGGCAGCTTGAGCACTTCCCATAGAAATGCAGGAGCAGGGGGATGTGCTGGCTCTGTCTGGAGAGAAAACCACTTCAGAACCTATTTTTTCGGGGGTTTATTTTGCATATAAAGCAGCTGAGATGCACAAGAAAGGAGCGATTGTGCCGTGACATAAATAATTCCCTCTGGTGTTCCAGCCCTGGTCGCTCTCCCTGCCCGGATGGAACTGGGGCCAGATGTGTTTTCCCACTGCCTGGGAATTGCTGGGCCTGTTTCATGCACCTGTTCCTTAAACTGGGACAGATATTGAGGCTTTTATGTGCTCTGCAATATTAATTTATTCACCTGTAGGTGGCTGGACCTGCCTGTAGAATCCTGGAATATCCTAAGCTGGAAAGGACCCTCCAGGATCATCGAATCCAACTCCTGGTCCTGCTCAGGACACGCCAAAAATCCCCCCTCATGTCATTTTAGTCACTTTTTATTCTCACATGGCAACCTCTGGGGGTTCTTTGCTTATTTACTTTGGAGAATTCACATTTTCTGAGCGTTCCAGAGCGAGAAGACGTCAGTGCTTTGTTATTTTTGCCACAGAACTTTGTGCTGGGGATTAGCCCCAAAGCCAAGTTGTACCTGTGGAGTGAAAATCACATTTTTCTTGGGGCGTTTTCCTGGGTTTCTGTCCTGCTGCTGCTGCAGAGATTGAAGCTGTTTGATGGGTGAATATTAACAGAAGCAAAGTGAAAAATCACACTCTTATTTACCTTTATATTTATATTTACATTTACCTGAACCTTTGCCTGCGTTTTCTTGCCAGTTTTATTCTCCCAGAGCCAAAACCCGTGATTTATTAAGTATGAAAGTTTAACTTAAAATCACACCAGGGTTTGGGTTTTTTTGGAAGGGTTGAGTTCAGGAAGGTAGGGTTGAGGTAGGTTTTATCTGTACTAGAAATGAGTTAAGATGAAGCAGAGAAGCTCCAGTTTGGGTTAAAAATTTGGGTGGGAACCAGATGAAAACCCGTCCCAGGTTTGGCAGAATATTGAAATTCTGTTTGTCTGTTGGGATATTGGAGCTGTTTTAATAAATCCCCCAACCTTAGACCACTGCCTGACTCCTGCTGGGCAGGTCTGAAATTGGTGCATTATCTTAACTCCTGTGGGTTATTTATTTATGCACTGTGGTTGTTTCACCACTCGCTGCAAACCTGGTTGCCCCAGGACTTAATGGAGCTGCTGGATCGGTGCTTCCAACCCAAAGGCATCCAGGAGCCTTGAAAGAGCCTCAGGTCAATAATGAATATGCAAAATGGCTTTGTCTTTAATTGTAACACAGAATTGGCTGTTGTTTGTTTTTTGTTGTTGTTTTTTTTTTTTCCCTGAGCTGTGTTCTGAGAAAAGTCTTGTTTTCTATTTAAAAACAAACCAAAATCAATTTTTGGTGTGCTCAGACTTTCTCCTGGACCCGGGGTTTGTGTGTAGTGGTCGTTATCCCTAACGAGCCTGAGGTATATATTGATTTATCCCCAAATAAACCTGCTCCTTCCTCACAGTGCCCCTCAGTTGCATCCATTTGAAAGCTGCTGCTCAGCTGAGATTTGCTGAGAAAATAAAGTTCTGACTGTGGGAACTTACAAGTTCCCTGTTGGAAAGAAAACGTGGAAATAACTGCACTCCTTGTGCCAGGCTGCTCCTTCTGGGGGCAAACCCAGGGCAAGTCACTGAAAGCACCCCCTGAGCCCCCAGGGTCTCAAATATCTCTATTTTTAGTGCAGAAAAGGGGCAGGAATGTGGTTTTCCTTACCCCGTGTGAGGTGTTGCTGCCTCCACCCACACCTTGGTCTGCGAGTTGGCCCTTTTTTTTTTTTTCCTCCGCTGGTTTTGAGCCTTTTAATGTTTGTAGACTTGCAAACCTTGCCTGATCTTTGATTACTCTGGTGCAGGGACCTCGTGGCTTTGCTCTCTGTCCTGATAAGCATCTTCAAAAACTTCTTTGAACCCCTGTTTCCTCTCTACTGCTTAATCAGAGCCCGGATCTGCGACTCATTCTGTGAAAAGATTGGGTTCTTTTGATAAAAATAAATTCACCTTTCAAGCGGGGGCAAAGCTAAAACCGCTCCACTAATGCTTGGTGACTGTTTGGGATTAGAAAACTTTAAAGGGGGAAAGGCAAAATCACTCTCTGAGCGTGTTTCAGGCTGTGAAATCAGTAGTTTGTGGTTTGTCTGAAGGTCCAAGGGGCTGTTTGGCTGCTCAGGGGTGTTATTGGGGAGTTGTGTGTCCCTCGAGGGTGGCAGTGGTGGGTTCCAAGTGAAAGCAGGTTCCCAAGGCTGAAGTGAAGTGGTTTTAACACCAGCTAACTCTCAATAATTCAGAATAAACCCTCCCCTTTTGCTGCTTCTCTTTGAGGTGTTGGTGAGAAGGGGTTTGTCAGGAACGTTTTGATCTTCAGTAGAAGGTGAGGATTCCTTTTCCTGATGAGTTTTGTGCTCTCCCAGCTGTTCAGCAGCAACATTCCAAAAGCCTTCCTGATTTCCTCCTGCTTGATATCACCTCGGAAATAATCAGGGATCATTTTCTACCTGGTGTCGGGATTTTCCTGGGCTTCTGAATAATTCACTGAACTTGGGGAAAGGAAAAGCCTGACTGGGTTCCATCCTTCCCAGGGCTTTCCTGGGAAGGGAAAAGCACTGGTGGGTTCCTCTCCTGTTCCATTAAATTCACTTCAAAGGGGCAGAAATTGCTGGTGGAAGGTAAATAGGAATGATGAGTCTCTGAAAGAGAAGAGGTTTAGGCTGGATGTTGGGAAGGAATTCCTCCCTGAGAGGGTGGTGAGGGGCTGGGATGGATTTCCCGGAGAAGCTCTGGCTGCCCCATCCCTGGAAGTGTCTAATTCCAGGTTGGATGGGGCTTGGAGCAAGCTGGGCTAGTGGAAGGTGTCCCTGGGTGAGCTTTAAGGTCCTTTCCATCCCAAACCATTCCAGGATTCTATGGAAGCCTGTCCGGGTGGAAGTTCCTGCTTTCGTGTGGGGAGTATTTTAACCCAGCGTGACCAGAAATCCGTGTCTGAAGTGCTGCTTTAGGTTGGTTGGGGTTTATTGTTGCTCCAGGAACACCAGTACTAAAAACAACCACGTGATTCTGTGAATCCCAGGTGTTTTATCCCTGGCTTCGGGCCAAGCCCAAGCTTAGACCCTCAAGGGAATTCTCAGATTCCAAGCGTGGAGATCCGGTTTTCTTCATATTTAGCTGCTCAGTCCATCCATTTCTGTTGGGTCCTTCTCTGTCCTCTAATCCTGGGAAGTCTCTGTCCTTAACTCTCCTTTCCTGCCCCCTCTGGTCACAGGTTTAGCTCGGGGAATCCCGTTTGCTCGGAGCTTCCAGCGTGTTTCCGATTCCATCTGCGCAGCCAGAAATCTTGGCTTGCTCTTGCAAACCCCTGTGCTACCAAAATATTCATTGTCCTGGTGAAAAAGAGATGTGGGAGAGTGATTACTTGTATTCAGGAGGGATCACGTGGCTTTATTTTTCCTTTTTTTTGCAAGAGGAAGTAACAGTGTCCTGGTCAAATTCCAACTTGGAATAACCGCGAGGGAAATGCAGACGGGCAAATGGAATATTGTTTGGCTTCTGCTTTGAGGATTAAATAGCTGGGAGGGGAAGGGAGAATGAGACAAAGGAGTAATTGCCTTAAATCAAGGGGCTGTGTGAGGGATGTCTGAGGTGGAAGCAAGGGGTGTTCTTGGTTTGATTTGGTGCTGTGAGTCCAAAATGCCTCCGTGTAAATTCTTCATCCCTGTCTCCATTAATGTGGGTCTGTGTGAAATGTCCCCCTTTGGGAGACATGGGAGAGGCAGAGCATTTTTGGGTAGGGCTGTGGGAGCAGAGCAGTGTTTTGGGGCCATCAGTGCTCCCCAAAATCCGGGAGAGACGCAGATGGGAGTCCCTGGAGCTGATCTTTGGTGGATGGGGAATATTCATGCATTGATTTCCATACCTTAGGAATCTCCTACCCCACAAAAGGTGTTTGGAACTCCCTGTGGTTTTCTTTGAGACACACCCCTACCCTCAGCAGCCCAGAGATGACAAACCTTGTGCTTCCCTCCAGCTGTACAAACCTGGAAGAATTTGCTACGATTTTAGTGAATTTGTTGGGTTTTTTTGTGGGTTTTTTTTGGTTTTTTTTTAATTGACTTTGTTTTCTCTGTTGTCTCTTCTAGATAAAATGTTCAAGGGTTCTTTGGCACCTTTCTCCAGAAGAATAATCCCAGCCCTTCTCTTGCCATAACCCTGGAATTCTGTGCCCTCCACTCAACACCAGCAGGGAGCCCCCGTTTCGTCCGCCCCGTGTCGATGGAACAGGCGCCGGGCCGGAGGACCCACCCTGATCTCAAGCTGCTGCTGCTGCTGCCTTGGTTTTTCTGGGATTGAAGGTGCTCCATGATCCAGGGCCCCCCAAATGAGTCAAACAGCCAATTCTTGCCAGCAGCTGGTTGAGAACTGCCCGGCGCCCGTGGCGGGGATGGCACAGGAGGACGGTCGCCGCGGGCAAGTGCCACCCACCTTCTACCACGGGGCCAGCCAGGAGCTCGACCTGTCCACCAAGGTGTACAAGAGGGAGTCAGGGAGCCCTTACTCCGTGCTGGTGGACAGCAAAATGAGCAAACCCCACCTCCACGAGAGAGAGGAGCAGCCTTATTTCAGGGAGAACAGAGCGGTAGGAGAGGTCCGGGCTGTGAAAGAAGACAGAGAAAACTCTGACGACTCTGAGGAGGAAGAGGAGGAGGAAGATGAAGTGACTTACAAAAGGGAGCAGATTATAGTAGAGGTAAACCTTAACAACCAAACCTTAAATGTATCAAAAGGGGAGAAGGGTGTCCCCTCCCAGTCCAAAGAGACTGCTGTTCTTAAGACCAGCAGTGAGGAAGAGGAGGGTGACAGTGGGGAAGAGGCCACTGAAGACAGTAATGATTATGAGGAAAATGAGAGGCAGAAGAAAAAAGAGAAAAGAGTGGAAAAAGTTAGTGTTGCACAAAGGAGAACGAGGAGAGCTGCATCTGCTGCAGCAGCCACCACTTCCCCACCACCCAGAACTACAAGGGGTCGTAGAAAGAGTGTGGAGCCCCCCAAGCGTAAGAAGAAAACTGCAAAGGAGCCCAAGGCACCTGTGCAGA
Organism: Pachyramphus minor; assembly: GCA_013397135.1. NCBI lineage: Eukaryota > Metazoa > Chordata > Aves > Passeriformes > Tyrannidae > Pachyramphus > Pachyramphus minor. The sequence continues at coordinate 51,859 of VYXB01009273.1, read as the reverse complement.
AATCAAAGTGTGAAGAGAAGGAGACTTTAACCTGTGAGAAGTGCCCCAGGGTGTTTAACACACGCTGGTACCTGGAGAAGCACATGAACGTCACTCACAGGCGAATGCAGATCTGCGACAAATGTGGGAAGAAATTTGTTCTAGAAAGTGAGCTGTCCCTTCACCAGCAAACTGACTGTGAAAAAAATATCCAGGTAGGTTTGCTCACCTGCTTGCCAGATTTCCACACCTTCTGTCGTGCCCTGGATACAGTAGTGGACACTTCAGAGGGGGAAATCTTTTGCGCAGCCCAGGTTCTGACCGAGGCCTTGTCTCTGCGTAGCAACACTTTGGTGTCTTCCAGAATTGCAGGGACAGGAGTGTCCAGCTGCTCTGGCAGTTACTCTGGTAGTAAACTACGAGTTGGGGAGCACACAAAGCCACTTTAACAGTGTCAGACTGGGCCTGAGGACAATTTGCAGTGAAGCTCTTGGACGGGAGAAACCCTCCTCCTTTCGGGGTGCTGAGCACCGGCGGCTCTCGCTGGGGTTCCGGGGCCCTGAGCCTCAGTCACAGAGTGTTCCCAGGTGAGGTTTCACTGCAGGACTTGGCTGGTGCTGGAATCAGAAATTTGGGCAATCCCAGAGAGGCAAGCAGGTGAGAAAGACACCAGTGTGGGGAGTCAGGATTTGGGAGCTTGAAAGTCCTACTGGGATAACGATCCGCAGGTCATTTACAGCAAGTGCTCCCATATGGGTACAAAAGCCTTATGAATTCAGTGCCTAAATATCAAGCCTGCCCTTTTCCCGGTGCCAAAAGCCCAGTAAATCTCCCTGATGACACAAAAATCCCTGCTCTTTCTCACCAGCAGATTTGCAGCTTTCCTTTCTCTCCCGACAACGGGAGGCCGTGTTGTAACAGAGCCGTTTTTAAAGCTGGAGCTTGTGGAAAGAGCTTCAGAGTTGGGTGATTCATCTGTGGTTTGGGCTTTGCTCGTGGGCATCTCTGTTCTCAGGGAGCTGGGGGCACGGGTGGTTTATCTGGCAGCTCCTTAAACCAGGCTCAGTGTTGCCACCTCCCTGTGAAATAACCCCAGTGCCAGCCCTGAGCGGCTCCGGGTCAGTCTGTTGGCAGCTGAAACCTTTGGGGGGTTTGGAGGGCAACAAATCTGCCCAGTGAGGATTTTACCAGGATGATTTAATTTTGTTTGTTTGTTTAAATGCTGAGCTGAACTGGGATTCAGCCCCCACTGCGCAGGAGACATGAAATATTTCTTGCAGCTTCTCTTTCCTAAGCCTGAAGTGCAGCTCTGTGTAACTCTGTGCTGTTTTTCCTTATGTTGCAGCTCATAGGAGGAAGACTGAAGGAAGGAGTGTAATATAAGATAATGAGTCTTGAGCATAGTTAGTAAAATACATAAACATTTTGGTGTGTTCTCTGCAGCTTTGGAAAGAAACACTTCAAAAGTTCAGTGCAGCAGAGAGCATTGAAATGTAAATTTAAGGAATGGCATCCAGGTGGCTCTTTCACAGCATAAAATCTTTTCACTTTAAACAGGAATCTGTGAATGGTTTGAACACCATGGCATAAAGAAGTGTGTGCTTCTGAGGGGGTAAACCCCAATGTCCAAAAAGTGGGTGGGGAAAGAAGAAAAAAATTGTCCAAGTTATGTTTGATATCCAGAAACTCCCCCAGGCATTTCCAGCGCCGGAAGCGCTGCAAGTCATCTTCAAATTCCCAATATTTGAGCATAGATCCAACGATTATTTCTCTGTCCTGACCTTGGGAATGTGTTCTGCAGCTTCCTGCTAATGTGTTTTTTATTCCACTGGGCTAAAGGAGCGAAGGGGGGGTGTGAAAATTGTGCTTCAGGGTTGAATATGTCGGGGTGGGGATGTGGAGCTTTGCGTAGGAAAAGGGATGGTTCAATATAAAAGTGGTAATTGAACTGATAAAACAGGGTTGGCTCCTCTTATTTCTCACCAAAGTGATGGGATATGTCTGTTTTTCTGGGTGATTTCTGATTTTCCTCCTTTCAAGATCAGCACTTTCTATTGTCACCTCAGGCTCTGTGTAGCTGCTCTCAGTATTAGTGTCCTAATCATCAATTAAGTTGTAGGCTGATCTCTTCAAGGCCTTTGGTATCAAAGGATTTATGATCATTTCACAGCATTGCTTTGCTCTTTAGGGTGTTTTCTTCCCCCCCTTGAGGACTGCAGTTTGTTCCCCACGTACCTCCAAGGAGGTGTTTTGGAGGCAGAGCTTTTCCTCAGGGCTCAGACCAGAATTCCCAAAGCCTGCAGAGGTTCAGACGCTGTGGAAGCAGCAAAACTCACCTGTGCAGAGGAGAAACTTGGCAGAATTGATGACTATTTGCTAATTGAGCAGCACCCAGCCCTTCTCACTGGGAGGGAAGGGGGGGTGATTGAGGGGCAGAAAATGGGGATGCCCAAAAAACCACCAAAAACGAGCCACAGTTCCTTCCTCGTCACTCCAGAGATGAAAAGGTCTCGGTTCCCTCACGTGTCTGCCACCAAGTTTTACAGCTGTTCTGGAATGTTCAAAATCCTACAAGGATTTTTTGGTCAAGTCTTCAGGAAGAACTGACTTGGGAAAAGAAAGAGGTGTTTGAAAGCCCGTGGGTCCTGCTCATCACCGATTTTATGGACACTTCCCCGGAGTTGTGGGAAGGAATTCACACATTTCTTGCATGTTGCCATTTTTGGGACCTTCAGAGCTGCTGAGACCTTTGATAAATGAAGAACCAGAACACAAAAGATGGAGGTGACACCTCACTTTGCCCTCTGAATCCCAGAATCCACGGCAAGAGCTGCAGGATGGGAGCTGCTTTCTGTGGAGAACCAGAAGGAGCAGAGAGTTTTGACTAATTAAACCTGGAATTTGGGGGTAGGGGGGTGGTCACAGTGCTGCTTCCAAAGGGCTGGATGTGCACATGGATTTAAGGCAACTTGGTGGGATTGGTCTCTTCCACCTCTGTTGGATTCTCCCCTCACCAAAGGGTTTGGATTCTCCCCTCTCCAAGGGTTTGGATTCTCCACTCTCTAAGGGTTTGGATTCTCCCCAAGTTGTCTCTGTTTCAGCTCCTGTGTTGAGTTTTGGAATTAAAAGTTCTCTCCAGGTGGCACCAAAATGCTTGTTTTAACATCCTCTCTCCTGCTTGATCTGGCTTTTCTTAGAGTAGTTGTTTCAGGTGTTAACCAAAAAAAAAGTGCAGTCTGAGGCAGCATTTTGACTTATTTTGGGCTTCTTTTTGTGGCTTAAATCCACCAGCTGGAATCGCTGGACCTTCCTAATTCCGACTTCCTTCTTTGTCCCATCCCAGTGCGTTTCCTGTAACAAATCCTTCAAGAAGCTCTGGTCCCTCCATGAACATATCAAGATTGTCCATGGATACGCAGAGAAGAAATTCTCCTGTGAGATTTGTGAGAAGAAGTTCTACACCATGGCCCACGTGCGCAAACACATGGTTGGTGAGTCGGTGGTGGAGCCTTCTGCTCGTCCTGTGAGGTCTCCTCGTGGTTCTTGACTCGTGTTTGCTGTGCTGGAAAGGAAAATAACAAGGCAAAATTAAAATAATAAGGCTGGGAGAGCTGGGGGGGGGTCACCTGGAGAAGAGAAGGATCCAGGGAGAGCTGAGAGCCCCTTGCAGGGGCTAAAGGGGCTCCAGGAGAGCTGGAGAGGGACTGGGGACAAGGGAGGGAGGGACAGGACACAGGGAATGGCTTCCCACTGCCAGAGGGCAGGGAGAGATGGGAGATTGGGAAAAAATTCCTCCCTGGGAGGGTGGTGAGGGGCTGGGCTGGATTTCCCAGAGAACCTGTGGCTGCCCCATCTCTGGGAGTATCCAAGGCCAGGTTGGAATTTGGAGCAACCTGGGCTGGTGGAAGATGTCCCTGCCCGTGGCACAGGGGGTGGAACTGGGTGGGCTTTAAGGTCCTTCCACCCCAAACCATTCTGTGATTCCATGAAAACAAGACAAATGGAGTTGTCTGAGCTTTCTCTGAGCACAAAGATCAAACCTGTGGTGCTGGACAGCAGGAAAATCTGAATGTTTGCACACGTGCGTGTTTGGGAGCTGCCAGCAGGAATCACTGCCCTGCTCAGAACGGGAGGGAAAAATGGGTTCAGGAGCTGTTTGCATTTCACTGACCCCCTCCTAACGCCCTGTTGTGTTGCAGCACACACCAAGGACATGCCATTCACATGTGAAACCTGTGGAAAGTCCTTCAAGCGCAGTATGTCCCTCAAAGTGCATTCCCTGCAGCACTCGGGAGAGAAACCCTTCCGCTGTGAGGTGAGGCAGCAGCTCCCCAAAGGGCTCAGATACCCTGGCAGGACAATTCCAGGAGGGAAGGGAGGCTGGGAGCTGAGTTCACTTACAACTGAGGTGCAGGTTCACACCAGAGCTGGATTTGGTTGGCTGTGTTTTTTCTCACACCGGAGCAGGATTTGAATCCCGCTTTTCCCTTCATAGCAAAGCCTGATTCCAATTCCATGAGTCCTCCCTGTCTTACCCGGTAACTTGGAACAGATAGAAGTGGCCACAGTGAAAATAATCAAATTACTGCTTGGTTTTCACCTGTGGGATAAATGGTTGTGCCCCAAAACATTCCCTTCCCTGAGATCTGAGCCAGTGCTCTGAGTCTGAGTCGATTAATCAGTGTGTGTGGTGGGATGGGGGAGTGGATCTCCCTGCTGCATTCCCAGGAGTTTGGGGGTGTGATTTCATGCCTGCCTCGGGAAGGAGAGGGCATGGGACAGAATTCCCAGTGATATGTGTGGAGCAGGGAAGGCCTGGGTCACCTGAGGGGGTGTTGGTGGGGATCACAGGATGGGGACAGAGGGGGTGCAGAGCCCTTCCTTTTCCCACAGAGGACATGGAGTGGGGATGGTGGTAGAACAGCTTGGGGGTGAGACTTGTAGGGAAAGAAATTACCTCAAAACCAGCTGGAAAACAGGCTGGGAAAGGAGCTGTGCTGGTTTGGTGTGGAGCAGAGTCCTCTAGTGGCTGCAAACCCTCCCTGGGATGCCTTAAGCCACCAGCAGTGTTGGAATAACCTCTGCCAGGGTTTGAGTGTCAGCTAAAGGCTCTGACTCTTCCAAAGCTCCTGTGCCAGCAGACCTTTTTAAGTACAGACCAAATTCTACTCATTAAACTCTCACTAAATAATTTAAATTCTGCCATTCGTGTGTCCTGGTGTCCTTCACCCCTCCCCACAGCCCACTGGGATGTGTCTCCTGCTGCCTGGATCCCATGGATTGCTGGTTTTTTTTCCTCTTGCAGAACTGTGATGAGAGGTTCCAGTACAAGTACCAGCTGCGTTCCCACATGAGCATCCACATTGGGCACAAGCAGTTCATGTGCCAGTGGTGTGGCAAAGACTTCAACATGAAGCAGTACTTTGATGAGCACATGAAAACACACACTGGTAAGAACTTATCAAAGGAGAAGCGCGAGCGCCGTGACAGAACACTTCCCTTCCTGGGAATTTGGGGTTATCCAGCTAGAAAATCCCACAGGGGAGGTTAAAACACCCCCTTGAAGGTTAAATCTGTAGGGCTGTGGTTCACTGTGGGGAAAACGAGAGGTTAGACCTGCTGTTTTGGCCTGAAGGAGCCCCTTGCCAAAGGCCTTTTACAGAACATTGTTTCAGGCATCAGAATCCAAAGGTGAGGGAGGAATTCCCACAGTCTGATGCCTCCTGTGGAGCATTTGCAGAAGTGAGGGAGGAATTCCCACAGTCTGAGGAATTCCCACTGTCTGAGGCCTCCTGTGAAGCGTTGGCAGAAGTGAAGGAGGGATTCCCAAAGTCTGAGGCTCCCATGGAGCATTGGCAAAGTGAGGGAAGAATCCCAAAGCCTGAGGCTCCCGTGGAGCATTGGCAAAGTGAGGGAAGGATTCCCAAAGTCTGAGGCTCCTATGGAGCGTTGGCAGAAGTGAGGGAGGGATTCCCAAAGCCTGAGGCTCCTATGGAGCGTTGGCAGAAGTGAGGGAGGGATTCCCAAAGTCTGAGGCTCCCGTGGAGCGTTGGCAGAGGGCGCAGCAGCCCCCGTAACTCGCGCTCGGCGCAGTTTGCCCACCCAGGCCTGGAATGAGTTTTTGGGGGTTGCTCCTGGCTGTGGCTGATGCCCTGTCTGTGTTGGGCAGGAGAGAAGCCCTTTATCTGTGAAATCTGCGGGAAGAGCTTCACCAGCCGACCCAACATGAAGCGGCACCGGCGGACGCACACGGGGGAGAAGCCGTACCCGTGCGACGTGTGCGGGCAGCGCTTCCGCTTCTCCAACATGCTCAAGGCGCACAAGGAGAAGTGTTTCCGCGTCACCAGCCCCGTCAACGTGTCCACGGNCGCCGGCCCTGTTCAAGAGCGAGCCCCTGAACCACCGAGGGCAGAGCGAGGAGAACTTTCTGCGGCACCTGGCCGAGAAGAGCAGCCCGGCGCAGCACCACTGACGGCCCCTTCCCCTCCCGGAGGTAACGCAGGGGTGGAGTTGGGGAGGATCTTTGGCTTAGCTCCTGATTTTCCCCCTGGAATCACTTAACACCAAAGAAAAAGCAAAAAAAAAAAAAAACAAACAAAACCCCAAACACCTGCCTGTTCGAACCTGGGAAGCAACAGGACTTAAAAAACAACACCCCCCACACTTTGCTCGTGGTTTTTTTCTTCCCCCCCTTCCCCCGGTGACTTTTATAAATTTCAGACACTGAGACTCGTGGAATTTTATAATTTCATATCAGCTGATGAGGTATGCTTGCTTTTATATCCTGGACTTCTCCTCAAAGAGGAGACAGGCCTGGTTTTCTTTGTACTAATCGGAAAGGCTGTGAGATTAATACAGAGCATTAATTGTATCACTGTGTATTGTAACGGATTCCTTTCAGCTTCTGGTATCACAGTATATTGGAGCATTATAAAGAAAGGCAAAACAAAAAAAAAACCCTCCACACACACAAAAAAAACCACCTTCTTGTTTTGTGTAGCTCTCCTAACACACTCTTTATTTTACTACAGAAATTATTTTAGAGTTTTTTGTATAGACCTCTATTTAGTAGTCTGTTTCTAAAACGAAAATTGTATTTCAATAAGCGGTGTAATTTTTTCAGTGTAGCTGGACCTATGTTGTATAATAGATAAATTTTTATAATCATCAAAAAAAATGTGATTCTTAAAAAAAAAAAAAAAAGATGCTTATAGCTTCTACAGTTAAAGTTATTCTTACAACCACACGACTTAAAGGTGCTTCAGAGAAGAAAGGAAACCAAGAGGTCTCTGGAAAAGTTGCCTCAAAAAATGTTTGATTTCAGATCTTTACGTAATTTATTTTAATAGGGTTTGGGGTTTTTTGGGGTTTTTTTGTTTGGTTTTTTTGGGGTTTTTTTTGTCATTGTTGTTTTTTTGGTTTTTTTTTTTTAAACCTTATTTCCCTTCTCCCAGTTTCTCTTGAGCTGTTGGGATACGATATTCCTGCTCCACAGGTTTTTCTTTAGCTCGGTTGGAGTGAGGTGGACGAGGTGGGTTGGAAAGGGGGATCCTGCCACGTAGGGGACCTGCTAATTTGGGAATAGGAAGTGGAAAAAACCCGAGGGATCTGACAGCAGAGAGGAAATCAAGTCTCTCAGGTCAGCCAAGAATCCTTCGCTGTGGGAGAGACGGATTTAGTGGCTTTCCATGGCTGGATTTAAGTTGGGGATCACATCAAATGCTGCTCTTGAGACAAGGGGCTTGTGGAATTCCTGGAGCTGCCAGGAGAGGGGAGGGAAGTGGGATCATGATTTGGTGTGTCTGGGAGAAGTTTGGCTGAGGGCTCCCTCCATCCCACCCGCAGGAAAACCGGGATGATCCCTGAGGGTCAGAGGCACGTTTTTGGCAAAGCTCGAGTTTTGGGAGTGGGAACTGAGTCGCTGTTGGATAATCCTGGGAGGAGAGGAGGGGAGGGAATGCCAAGCTCAGAGCAGGGCTGTGGGGCTGGGACACCACACGTGTCTGTTGTAACCCAGGAGCAGCTGCTGCTCTTCCAGGTTTGTGTTTCTCTCTCCAGCCGGGACTAAACGTAGCTCATTTTTGCAACCCAGGACCTTGTTCCCTCCTCCAGGAAGACAGAGGCCCAAGCACTGTACTGTAAGTCCTCTTTTCCTTGAAATTCCCCCTCTTTGTGCTGCTTTTCCACATCCAGAGATCCTCTTAAGGCAGAGGTGGAGTGGTGAGATGGGATCGTTTGCCAGGACAGTGGGAATGGTGGAATTCATCCCCAGGGACTGTGCTTGAAACAACCAAATCCTCTGTTGGGAAACAGCTCCTCAGTTGATGGTTTGGGCTTTTTTCACCATTTTCTACCACTCATGTTGGCTTTTCCATGACATAAGAAACTTCAGGAACCAGGAAGGGCAATTTTTGGGCCCAACCAACTCATTTTTGACCGAGCTGAAACCCCTCCCAGCATTTCTGACAGAAAAATAATAATAAAACAATGGTTTTTTTAAAATGTTTTCTCTATAATATTTATCCCCAGCCCCTCCTCTAGAAGAAAAAAAGCCAAATATGAGAGTGAGTTTTGAATTTCCACTGCTGATTTAAACTGTTGTGTTCCCTGTGCCTGGTCCACCCTGGGGGTGGGGGGAGGTTTCTGTGCATTCCACGTCACATTTGCAACCTGCATTTCTGTTGTGCCACTATTTTATGGTCAGGCCTTGTTATTAAATGATTTTTAAATGCTTAAACCCACCAAAACAAGCCAAACAAACAAATCTTGGTGAATCAATTGTATTCCAGTTCTGCAAAATGATTTTCTTCTCAATAAATTTACAGTATTAGGCTGCTATTCAGAATTCTAAAATCTGGGACAGTTTTTTTGTTTTTTGGGGGTTTTTTGTCTGTTCTTTAGTCCATGGTCATGATATAAATTGTATTTTATTTTTGTTGTTTTTCCTTCTGAGAATTATGAACTTCCTTTCTGTGGAAGAAGATTAAATTATCCAACATGACAACAGCAGCTTCTCCTGGTGCTCTGGGACACCCAGAAAAGCTGGGAATTGTGCAGTGTGGGCTCTCCTGAGGGACACATTGCAGCAAGGAAAGGAAAATGGGCCTTGGAAAAGGCAGGGAATTCAGGGCTGGGAATTACACACCTTCCCCAGAGCTCGGGAATGCCAAGGAATGTGTTCAGGAATGTGCTTCCTCCTTCCTGCCCCGCGTTGACAAACCCAACGTGATGTTTTGGGGTCAGCTTTGCACAATTCAGTCACTTTAAGGATTGGGGTTTTGTGGCTTAAAATGCTGCTTTGGAGAAGGGCAAAGAGAAATCCCACCAGTTTTGGGGTTGGGTTGGATGTTTTGGGAAGTGGGACTGAATTTCCACCCCCCCCTTCCTCCCTGTTTTTTTTCACTCCCTAAAAATCATCCCGTGGGCAAAGTTTGACTGAATTTTTAACACTGAATATTTAACACTGAATTTTTAACACTGAATTTTTAAGGAGGGGAGTTGATCATGAATGAACAGCCACTCAGGAGTTCAGCATTCCAAGAGGAGCACCTTTTCCAGAGGGTCTTGTCCTGCCAGTCCATTATAAGGGCCTCAGGTTCTGGCTGAAGGTGTGGTGTTTATTTGGGATTGTCACACCTGAGTCATTGATCTCAGGTACTTCTTAGATGCCCAAATTCACCTCTGTGTCCATCAAACCTTCTGTTCCCACCTTGTATTCCCAACCAAATCCTGAATTGGGATCCTTAAAGCTGAATTTAGACCAAATTCTGTTTTTTCACTCCCTAAAACTCATCCCACAGACTGAGGCCGAGTCCCTTGAACCCGGGCAGCAGTAACACAATTCCTTTGATGATTTTAACCTTGTTTGGGCACCCAGTAGGAATTCCCAAGACTCCTGACCCTGCTCAGTGGAGGATCTCTCCAAGAATCCACATCTCACCTCTCCTGAACTGAGCATCCAGTTTTCCACAGGATCATTGGAGCCTTTTGAGCTGATTTTTCACCAGTTGTGGAGTCTTGGCTTGAAGGTTAGTGGGGAATCAGCCCTTCCCTTTCCAGGATTTTCCTGAACTAAAGCCCTTTTTTTGGGATAAGAGGCATTGAGGGCCCCCTGGACAGGGTGGGTACAGGAATAAGTCATGGATATCACTGAGGAATAGGGATGGCTGGTGCTTTGGAGGGATTTTTCATGGAATTCCAGACTGGTTTGGGTGGGAAGGACCTTAAAACTCATCCCATTCCAAGGGCAGGGACACCTTCCACTAGCCCAGGTTGCTCCAAGCCCCATCCAACCTGGAATTAGACACTTCCAGGGATGGGGCAGCCACAGCTCCTCTGGGAAATCCATCCCAGCCCTTCCCCACCCTCCCAGGGAAGGATTCCTTCCCAATATCCCACCTAACCCAGCCTTCCTTCAGCCTAAGGATCCGGGTCATTTATCCCTTAAAAACAGGATTTGTTGGGAATTCTGTGGGAAAGCAGGAGGTTCTCCAGGCGAGCTGGGAGGGAATTACATTTTCCTCCTGGTTCTGAGTGGGAGGTTGGAATGATTCCATCCCAAGTGCAGAGGTTTTGCTTCTCCTTGTTGTTCCCCGTGATCCAGCTGGAAAAATCGGTGGGATTTTTGGGATGGTCCTACACAGGAGCAGGACTTGGGTCCTGGTGGGTCCCTCCAACTCGGGATATTCCATGAAAACAGCAGGAAGTGCTCACAGAGCACCCCGGGGTGTTCCCAGGGAGTTTCCCCTTCCAGAGCTGCAATTTGGAAGCTGAAGTTAATTTGGAAAAATAAGAACAACAGGGAAGAGCTGCTTCCCTTGGCTGCTGCTGTGGAGGTTCCAACCCTCATTCTGAGGGATTTGGGAACGTTCCACCTTTGGTTCTCCAACCTGGAATTCCAAAATCAGTTAAGAGAAGGTGGTTTTGTTGTTGTTGTTGTTTTTTAATTACTATTTTATGTTGTTTCGTGGGGGTTTTTGGGTTTTTTTGTTGTTGTTTGTTTTGGTTGGGTTTGGGTTTTTTTCCTGAGGTTTTTGGTTTTTTGAGGTGTGGGGTTTTTTTAATGCAGCAACAACTGATCAGTGAAATGTGAGGAGCAGGGGAAGGATCTGAACCCGAGTTGTTGCTCCATTCAAACTCAGCATAACCCATTCCTCAGAAATCCTTTTTCCCTGCAGGAAAAATGGTTTCATGGGTTACAACAAGTGGGAAGGATGAGCAGTGGGGGGAGCTCAAATTTTCCCACTTCCTGCTTTTTTTTAAATTCCTTTCTCCTGAGAGCTGGTGCAGCCAGAAATCCAAGGAATTAACAGAGGGACACCCCAAGGAGCCAAAGTGGTGACAACCCCCAGGGAAACCTGACCTGGAAAACGGGTGAGGAGCTGAAATTTTATGGGACTTTCCACTTGTTTGACCTGGAACAAAAGTTTCCAGCCTCAATTTTGCGGTTTTATCTCCAGATTGTCTGGGAAGAACAATCCAGGCGCAGCTCCTGGTGGGAGGCTGCTCTGCCCTCAGTCATCCCACAGGTTCCAGGGGAAATTGGGAATTAGAAACTCTGGGATGGGCCGTGTTTGTGCCTTGCAGAACAATCCCAGGGCTGGGCACTGGCACAGCTCAGGGCTTGCAAAACCAAAAGCTGGAGACAACACATTGCAAAACCCTTCCCAAGTTTTTTTTTTTGCTTTTCAGAAGGAAAAGCTCAATTCAAAGGAGCCTTTTCCCCCCACCCTGAGCGACCCGAAGCAGGGCCACGAATTGAGGTGTTTGTGGACTTTCCCTGTTTAAAAAATAGCACTGGAATGTTTTCATCTCCCTGTTTAAACCTCTCCTGCAGCCTGGGAGAATTATTTAGTGCCTTAATTAGCAGGTAAACCAGTGGGATAGGACAGGGAATCCATGAGAAAAGGGCTGTTGTGAAGGAGAACTCGCTATTTAAAGCTTGTCCAGTGGTGGTTCCTTGAGCTGCCCTGTGGTTAAATTCAGTGTATTCTGGTCTGGTGAGCAAATATCCCTGTTCTGCAGGAATCATGGAAGGGAGCCCCGGGTTATTCCTGATCCAGGACCATCAGTTCCCTTTTCACTTCTTTTTACATTTTCTGCCCAATTTCCTCGCAGTCAGTGGGTGGCAAATATTCCAGGGAAGGAGATAAGAGTCAGGCACCTCTCTGGGGTTCAGCTGAAGCTACAAAAAGCAGGGAATGCCACGAATATCACTTGGGAAATCTTCCCTCCTGCCCCGACACGTTCCCAGCGGTTTGGGCCGCGCAGGGAACAGCGTGGACAGAGTTCCCCTGGAGATATCCCGGAATATTGAGACATAAAATTAGTTCAGCCTGAAAAAGGACTCCTCCCGAGGCAGCCCAGGCATAGAGGGATCAGATTTCTCCTAAGCCCTGGGTGTTATTAATAGTCCAAAGGTCTCCCAACACTCCAACCCCGGGATTCCTCCGGTGAAGTTCCCTGTGCACCTGGAGGGAGGAAAACGCACCAGTGTCAGCACAGGGAGGCTGGATTTGGGATCAGCTGCACCATGACCCCATTCCCAGGGGCCAGGGGGAGAGGAGATCCCGAGCCTTGGGAAGTGGGAGCGCCAGGGAAGCGTCTTGGTGCTGTGGAAGTGCCCCTTCCATGCACAGGTTTGTGCTGGGAAACGATTCCCTCAGGAAACCTGGGAGCGTGGCAGAGCTCACCAGGGGACCCTGGCAGGACCCTTGCTCTTAGGAATCAAATATTTAGGAACCTCAGAGTTGCTAATCCACAGGAAAATCCCCCCTTGGCCCGAAATGTTGTCTCGTGCTCCGTGAAAACTGCAGCTCTTTGTTACCCCCGGAAAACAACGGGATTTTACGGCGCTCGTGGATTTTAATTTACCCACTTTCCTGCAGGGAAATCCTTCCCCAGGGGCTGCAGTGGCCTTTCTGCCAGGGCTGCAGGAGGTTTTTGGGGAGGCTGAGCCAGGAGGTGGCAGTGGAGCTCATCCTGCGGGGAGGGGAGGAGGAAGGGAGGCAGCTCTGACCAGAAAACGTTCCCAAGCGTGCGGCTTGTTCCTAATTAATTGCTAATTACAGAACCCCGGGATGGTTTGGGTGGGAAGGGACCTTAAAGCCCTTCCAGTGCCACCCCCAGGGACATCTCCCACTATCCCAAGGTGCTCCAACCTGGCCTTGGACACTTCCAGGGATGGGGCAGCCACAGCTTCCCTGAGAAACCCATCCCAGCCCCTACCCACCCTCAGAGGGAAGAATTTCTCCCCAATCCCTCAAATTTCCAGGTTGTTTAAGTTGTATTTCCCCCAAAGTGCTGCAGTTGTGTCTCTTCCTTTGGCTCCTGCTCACTGAGGGCTGAGCTCATTCCTGGGTTGCTCAGGGACACGGGACAGACCCCCAGGAGTTGGTTCCTGAGTTATTTCCTAAATTTCGAGGCTGCAGCGAGGGATTTGTCACCTGTCAGTGCCTGCAGGAGCCACTGTGTGCTGGTGGCACTTCTGGGGGGCAATTGGCAGCAGGAGGAGGATTTCCAGGCAGCCAGAGATCCAATTTATTCCATGGGGAGGGAGAGGATTTCCAGCTGAATGAGGGAAACAAAAAGGGCTGCAGCTCCTGAGAGCAGCATCCTGCTGGGAGAGCTGGGCTGGAGGGTGGGGAGATGGGCTGGGGAGTTCAAAATGAGGATTAAAATCCATCCTGTTGCCCGATTTCCACGTGTTTATTATAGGGCAGGGAGTGGCAGCACACAGGGAACGGCTTCCCACTGCCAGAGGGCAGGGATAGGTGGGGAAATGGGAGAAATTCCCCCCTGGGAGAGTGGAGAGGGGCTGGGATGGATTTCCCAGAGAAGCTGTGGCTTCCCCATCCCTGGGAGTGTCCAAGGCCAGGTTGGAGCAACCTGGAATAGTGGAAGGTGTCCCTTCCTAGGAACTGGATGATAACTCTAAGGTCCTTTCCAACCCAAACCATTCCATGATTCTGACTGATTCCATGGCTCCTGATGAGCAGAGTTGGCCCCTTTGCCAAGTCCCCACTGCTGCCCTGGGGGAGACTCCTGGGAATAAACTCCTGGGAACTTCATCCCCCAGGGAAAATGCAGCAGTGGAGTTTCCTCTCTTGTTGTTTGTTAGTTTTTGAGGGGGGTTTCCCCTGATTTGACCACCTAAATATTTTTCAACCCCCAAAATTGTCTTGCTGTGAGAGAAATGCTGTTTGTTGGAGCTGCTGTTTGGGTGGAGGTGGGAGATGAGCGGCTGCAGTTGGAGTTTCCTTATCCATGTGCTGCAGGGATCAGCTCCCCTGGGGAGTAAAGGGAAGCTTCAGTTTGACTCAAGAACTCCCCCAAAACACGTCTGACTGACACAGGCTGAGTTCCTGGGGGCTGCCGAGCTGGTCTTGTCCAAACTTTGGGATTCTTTGGGATGGAAGAGCAGCGAGGGAAGGACCGGCAGAGGCAGCGACGTGGCCACCAACGTGGCCTTGGGGCTGATGCAATTCCCCTCCTTGGTGAAAAACCAGGACAAACTTGGACAGAAACATGGAGCCACGAGGATGTTCCACCCATTGTGGGGAATCCATGTGAATCCATGTGTTGGGAAGAGGTTGCCTTGGCTATTCAGGTGCTGCCAGGACTGTCAGCCCAGGGCGCTGTCCTCGCTTGCTCCCTGGGGTTTTCCAGCAGTGGAAAATCACTGGGATACAGGATACCCCCCTCTGCCAAAGTCCTCCGGCTGGGATGTTTCTGGAATGATCTTTGCCCCGGTGCCTTGCAGGGGGAAGGAGGCAGAACTTGCCCTTTGGAGCCCCCCGCTTGTCCCCAGGGCCAGAGGGGGAGCTGCTGGAGCTCCAAAGGGGGAGAAATGCCAGAGCAGGGACAGCAAAGCCCGGGCTGTGCCAAGGAAACAGGGTGTGCCCTGCAGAGAAGAGCCCAAACGTCTCAGCCTGAAGGGCTGATCAAAATATATCCAATATTCCCCTGATCCTGAGGCTGATTCCAGGTGGCTCCGGGTGCTCTCGGTGGTGAAGGGTGGGTTCCTTCGGCTCTGGAGAACTGAGGAAGGTCTCAGAAATACCCTGAGCTCTGCTCAGGACAGAATTGTGCCAAAATAAGGACAGTCTGGAGCTTTAGAGCACCAGGACAACGTGGCATTCCCTGGGCAGCCGCCCTGGCCCAGCCCAGCACAAACTGTGGGTTTTGCAGAGCTTCTGAGCTCTGTTTGTGACCTTCCACTCTTGGACACTTGTAATTAAAGACCAGGACGGAACGCAGCCTCTGATGGGCTCCCGATGTGCTTTTAGGGCCGGGCCGCTCCCTTGGAACAAGCTGCCCTTGTATTTTTATCACCGGCGCCTGCAGGGCTCCTGCAAAGCCAGAGATACCGCGGGGGCACAGCCCTGGCAGGGCCACCCTGCAACTGGGGCTGCGGGGCTGCGTCACCTCCCAAAATTAACCCGGGACACCAGAATTAGGCGGGGAACAGCCCTCCCCCCCTCCCGGGGCGGGGTGGCCACGGTGGCCCCGCAGTGCGGGAGGTCCCGACACATCCCCCCACCCCACCCCGGGTGTATTTTGGGGCCAATTCACACGTTTTCCTCAGCCAGTGCCTTCCTGAGCTTTGCGGGTTGTTTCGGGGCAAAATCCTCCCCGAACGGCTAAATCCCAACACCGCGCAGTGGGTGATTACCGAGGGGCGTGGGAGGGAAAGGGGGATTTGTTGTTTTTTTTCCCGATTTGGCAACTTTGGCGCTCGGCGCGGGGGCGGGCGGGCGGCGGGACCTGCGCGGCGCCTCCTCCCCCCTCCCCTCGGGAAAGAGGCGTGGCC
>VYXB01009271.1:233615-377887 GCA_013397135.1 Pachyramphus minor | reverse complement strand
CCTTTTTTTACTTCTTACATCTATATGTGTCTATATAGTTTTAGAACCCCAATCCCTTTTCAGGGATAATGATTCTCTTGTGCCTTGGGGCAAATATACTTCAGTAGTGTTCCTTTTCCTAAGATTTTAGAGTTCTAATATGCGATGAAAAGCAGTAGAAGGCAAAATGTTCTTGGGAGTTGGAGTGACAAGCTGTGAGTCCGCTGAACTTTTGGTATCAGAAGTAGTCTCTGTTTAAAATAATTACAAATTCATATAGTCACATTTATACTGATCTGATTTACAGTCCTCAAGCCAGAGATCTCATGATACCTCACCCTCTCTGCCTCTGTAGTGCTTTTTTCCAAACATCGATTTTGCATTAAGGCACTAAGCAAATCCTGAAAGAATCACTAAACAAATCTGACGTTAGACTTTTCTTTATTAATATATAAATCAATAAGCATAAAGGAACACATTCAATAAGAACAGGAAAAGCCATCATAAAGCAGATATCTTAATTACAACCTCAATTAAAATTATTCTTCAGCTCTTGATGACCTCTTGCATGTAAATCACTAGATAAATTCTATCCTTCTGTAACTCAGAAAGAGCACAAGCTCTTAAAATTACCAGTAATGAGACTGGTATTTTCAATAATCTCTCTGACATACAATCTAGAAGGGAAGGCCACAGAACTGGAAGGGACATCCCAACCATTAAGTTCAGCATCCTGATATTGCAGTAAACACTCTATACAAACCTTTCATTAAACTATTAAGATGTGTCATAAAATTATTTAGGCTTTGCCCAGATCAGAAAGCTTTTCAGGGTCTAACTGCTCTGTTTCATGTCGGGCTATGTCTATTTATTTTTGTTTCAGACCAATATTAAAACCTTGATCCTAAACAATTTTGCCTTCCATTTTTCTTATTCCTCTGATGTATTAAAATGATTTTCCCAACCTGAAATCAGTCAATGCAGTTGTTATCAAATATCTATGTTGTTCTTCTGTGCTATTACTTTTATCACCACAGAGACTTGTAAGAACCTCTCCACAGGGTTTGTTTTCTTTCCATGATGTTTATTAGCATTCTTAATATCATTTTTTCAGTTACACATAAAGCTAGTCTAGGCAAGCCTTGGACTCTTTTATATTCTTTCTTTCAGTAATTTTTACTAGGAGATTTCTTTGCACATGTTGATCTAGTTGCTGCAAGAAACATTTTTTTATAGAATACTCACAGTGAATAAATGAAGAGACTGAGGTGGCTACAGGTATTGCAGCACAGTATTAGCCCTGCAGGTTTAGAACACCACACAACCAGCTGGGAAGGCATCTCTATCTTTCCAGAGCTCAAAAATATTCAGTGTACCTGCAGAGTGTCAGCTTAAAAGTAGTATACTTTTGATTTGTGCCCTTAGACTTTATTTCAACTTCTGTAATGAACTGTATGCATGTGTATAGGAGACAAGCTTCAGAATACAAATTTGTATTATTTATGCATTTATATGCAGGAGTACCTCAGAACCCGGATGTTGTAGGAACTAATGAACTAAGAAAAATAAAAAGACAAAAAAAAAAAGAAAAGGAGCTCAGACATAAATGTTTCTATATATGTAAGCATGGCAATCACAAGGAAATGGTAAGGGAAATTCAAGCAGTAGGACAGTCTGTGGGCTTTCTTCGTTTGTTCTTAGATTTTTAAGTTTGATGTAGACATTATTCTAAAAAAAAATATTGAAGAAGCATAATAAAATTTATTTCATGAGCACAATGAGACACACTCCACAGGGAAGTGGTCACAGCAGCAAACCTGCAGGAGTTCAAGAAGCAATTCGATAATGGTCTCAGGCACATGATGTGGTTCTTGGGCTTGTCCTCTGCAGGGATAAGAGTTGAACTCAATGATCCTTGTTGGTTCCTTCCAACTTAGGATATTCTATGATTCTATAATACAGGAGAAAGAACCAAAGTCACTTTTCTCTTCCCCAGATTTGCAGGTCCAAGGACTGGAACTTTGGTTCAATTAAATCCCTGTACTGTGTTCATTGCTACATGAAAATCATACACAGGCTTATGTAGTACATGAAAATATTTAAGTCTTTGAGCTGAAAATGCAACTGTACACATTGCACTCCACTATCAGTTATTCTGTTTATGTTTAACTCTTAGCACACAGTGTTGCCTGTATTATTATGTGGTCTTCTTAACAGACCTAATTTTTACCTTGCTATTTGACTTTTCTCATTGTACTTGTAATTAAAATCTCTTTTGATTCCATTTAGCACTTTGCCATCTGCACAGAAGGAAATACCTTGGAACTGGTCTGCCTGTGACTTCACACTGTCCACTAATTAAACCATGTTTTAATCAGTAATTCTTAATTACCCTTAATTTTCTAAGTAGAAGGTGGTTTTGTCTGCACTCATTTCCCCAGTGACTTCTGAAAGGATGGATATACAAATGAAAACTGACTGTACAAATGAGATCACACAGTTCCATATTTATTCCTTCACAATGATTCCCAATCAGATCCACACCATTTGCAAAACAGTAATTATTTTTAGCTGCAACTGGGCAGATTTTTATCTGGAATCCAGAATTCAAGCTGTGTCTTTCGAATGTGCATCTTCAGCACAGAAATGCAGAAAGCAAGAAAAACAAAACAAAAGCAAACCAAAACCAGAACAAAAACTAAAACAGTCTTCAAAAGAGATTGTGATGAGGAAAAAAGAAAAAAAAAGCTTTGTTCCAGTTTTTGTGTTAACATGCAAGTTTTAAACAAAAATATTCTGGATTTGAGCAGAAACCCACTGAGACTTCTCTTGGTATGTTCAAGACAGAAATATCTAAAACAAAAGGCTGAAAGTGACATCAAAAATGTTGTTATAAAAAAAAAAATTATCACATTTATCAATTGTCCTATTTTTCACAAGTACCTCCATTTACTTATAAGTAATTACATTTACATCCACTGAATTGAGGGTAACTTTATATTGTATTAAGTACTCTCCTTGACAGATGATTTGTTCAGGGCAGACTATTACTAAAGCAGCTGTAACATTACAGACAAGGAAAAATTATAAAAGGAATAGTACATTGGGTATGTTCTTGGTTGAGAGGAAACTTGGCATACTTAGGCTGTCTTCTCAACTCTGTGATGTTGAATAATTTTCATTCTATTTCCTGATTCTGTTCCCTGATTCTCTTCTGCCTTCATCTTGTATTTTGGACTGTGAGCTCTTTCATGTGAGTAGTTTCATTAAATCATCATAGCACCATGAAATGTTTGGGTTGGAAGAGACCTTAAGATCTCATCTAGTCCCCACCACCTGCGGTAGTTGGACACCTTCAACCACACCAGGTTGCTCAAAGCCCAGTTTAACCTGACCAAGGGTGGGGTATCCACAACTTCTCTGGACAACTTGTGCTAGTGTCTCATGACTTTCACAATAAAGAATTGTTTCTTTATCTCTAATTCAAATCTACCCTCTTTCAGTTTCTTTTAACTTGTTTACACTTCGTCATAATGAGACACAAATCATTATTCAAGTTTTTAGTAACGGGTGTATGATAAACATTTATTATTTTGTGTTTTCATGTCTTGATAAAACTGCATTTTAAAGGGCTGTAAAGAAAAAAATTGCAAAGAATGTCTAAACCACTCTGTATTTAATTATATTGTCCCTCTATTTTTCCATATAAGAACTCTTGAGATATGTAAAAGTTTCTTGCTATCTTTTGCCAGCACACTATGTGATCACTGTGTATGGAAATCCTATTCCAAATTTTTCAGTAGCCTCTGTTTTCTTAAGTGATGTGTTACAGTCCTCTTGATGAGAGTATCAGAGATACTGTCCTTAAAAGACATTATTCAATCTTCCCAGCTCTTCTTTGTAATACAGCCTTGTCTGATGCCAGTGGATGAGAGAAGTGCACTCCCCTCTCCTGACCTTTATTTCATGCTGAGTACACTGGCTCTTATATTCCAGCTAATTCTTGTTTTCATTCCAGCTACCAGTGGGAAAATACTGAAATTCACCCTCTCTACATTATATACAACATGATATAAAAGACACAGTAAATACCAACAATACAATTCCTGTGGCTCAGCTTCCCTCTTTCAGTCCCAAAGGTCCTGCATTTGAAACTCTAGTAGTGGTAATATAAAATCTTCAAGTAATAAATTTTAAAATCGTCAAGCAATGAATTTGATCAAGTAAGATTCAAGGATAGGAAAGAGATAATATTCTTAAAATTTCTGATTTGGATTCAGTCACTTGCCATGTCAAAAATATCATTTGTGAGACTGAGACTCATAGAGAAAAGGTCAGGACAGACTATTTCCTGGTTAAATAAGTAATCATTGCATCATAAAATCACAAAATAACCCAGATTGGAAGGGACCTGAAAGACCATCTGGTCCAAACTTTCACGGTAAAAGGAGCAAAGATGACATCATCTATCACTCTTTCCAACCACACCTTGAAATCCTCTAGTTATGGGAACTTCATCATATCCCTGTGGAGGTTATTCCAGTGAATGACTGTTTTTACCATAAAGATGTCCTTATGTGGAAGTGAACCTTTTCCTGGTGCATCTTGTACTTATTGCCTCTCATCATCTCCATGTGGTTCTTTGTGGAAAGATTCCATCCTCTCTGTAGCTGCACTTTTCATACTGGAATCCTGTCATGAGGTCCCCCTCTCTTCTCCAGAGAGAAAGGACATATGTCCTTCAGTTTTTCATCATAGGTATTGATCCTGTACCTTCTGTGTACCAGGCAGTCTGGGACTAAATACATTCCTAATTACAAAGTGCTTGAAAACAACTCTAGAAAGTATGAGATGAAAGAGTTCATTTGAACTCTGGGCCTAACTGCTCTGTCTGGCAAGATACTTGTACCATGCAGCAGCCTTCAATTATATTGAAGTACATTTTATACCTCCACCTTAATCTTTCTTCATTCTGGTGTACTCTTCAGGGTTATCAATTATTGACTATGGATTAGCAGTTGGAGGTCGGGAGCCTTTTTATGTGGAGCATGAGCTTTAAGAGCTGCCTTGGGTGGTGTTTTGAGCAGTCAGGGAAGAAGAAGGTGTTTGAGGGTTACACATTTCATTATCGCATTGCTGTAGGTGTGGGGGGTAAAATATGTGCATTGATATAGCTTTGTATCTGTACATTTAATGGGTCACAGCTGCAGGGAAAAAAAAAATCAAGTTCAAAACCAGTGGGAATTATACAGATGGCAGAAAAATTCTTCCCTCACGGTGTTCATGGAGAGAAGGAGATGTGAAATGCATGTAACACAGATTATAGCATATGTCAGTGGCAGAATTAACGCTGAACTGCACGCCATAAAGATATGGATCATTGGCAGCACACTCAAAGAATACTAGTGGTTTTATTGATGTCATTGTTCTCCTCCTCCTATTTCCCCAATGTCTAAACCCAGGAATATCTCATTAAAACAAGTCTTTTCAGGGAACACCAGGGAGTATGGGACTACAAAAAATTGCTAGTAAAACAAGAACTGCCAACTGAAACCATCAAGATCATTATCAGGAAAAGGCTTCAAATGCTGCATGTATAACGGGGATGGTTCGGAGTGCTAATGAGCACCAAGATAGGACAGGCATTTTCTTATACCCTGAGGAAGGGTCAAAACTAGTCTGACAAACTCAGTGGGCCTGAACACTGGAGGAAGAATAGTCATGAAAAGGTCCACAGGTGTCAGAGAAAGAAAATCTTTAAAAATATGCTTAGAATGGAGAACTCAGATACAGGCAGATTTGGGGCAAGAATACATACATGCACATGCACACATATGTGTATGTATGCATATATATATATTTACATATAAAAATGCATTATAAAATTTTACAGACTGTTTTGTGTCATACATATGAAAAAGACCAAACTCAGTAATCCAACATTTTAAACGGGTTGCATTAAAAGATAAAAAGTAAAAAATACCGTCCCTATCACTGCTGACAGCCTAGTCTTACTAACTTCCAGTTCCATATTTTCAATACTTGTCAATTTAATTAACACACCATGAGAATCATCTGCCCAAGTATGGTTGTTCACTGTATTCGTGCCATTTTAGTAGTCACAACCATCAGACCTCAATCTTGCTTGGAGGATCTTCCAATTCTCTGACTGCAGTGATATTCCTGTGGCAGGACTCGACATATGATAGACCTAGAACTGCTACCAGGAACATGTACAACTACCCAAATATACTGACAGTGACCCACGAGTTTCTAAGGATCAAAATTTAAAATTATTATTAACACACTTTGCATTTCCAAGGTTTTTTATATGTTGACATAGACTAGAATCATGCTTGTGACTTAAAATACAGATTATGCTTGAAATTTATGGCAGGCTAAAATGATTTGCTAGGACGAGCAAGGCAAACAAAATAAAACACAGGGGGGAAAAAACAAAGCACATTAAGGAAAAAAGAAAAAGAAAAAAGAAAACCAAACAAGATTTAGGAACCAAATGCAGTGAACATGTTTCTGAATGCATTTATTTATTATTCACTCAGTTCTCATACCAACAGGGAAAAATAGCTTCTTCCACTACAAAATGTAGGATATAAAGTTCTTCTAGTAGTTGAAGAACAGATTGTATTTCAGAAATAAAGAAGTTCTATTAGAATATTAGCTATAGCTGAGAATACTTTTCTCAAACGTTACTATAGATCATAAAATCACAGAACATTTTGGACTGCAAGCGACCTTAAAGACCATGTGATTCCAACCCCTCTGTCATGAGTGGGTACAGCTTCCCCTAGACCAGGTTGTTCCAAGCCCCATCCAGCCTGACCTTGGACACTTTCAGGGATGGGACATCCACAACTTCTCTGGGCAATCCATGTCAGTGTGTCACCACCCTCATAATATAGGATTTCTTCCTAATATGTAATCTACATCTGCTCTCCCTTTGTCAATTTAATTTTAGTTTAAATGAAATGTTAACTTGTAAATAGTATATTTTTCCCTTAACTAGTATCTTCTCCATTGATAATACACACAAATCTGCATGTCAAAACTACCTTATCTTTGCTTTGCCTAAAGAGCGCTGTGTAAACCCTAGGAACATACCTCTAAAACTGTTTGCTTTTACCCTCCCTTTCACAGTTTATTATCATCATCTATAAAGAATAAGTTTTACTCATGTAATTCATTGTAAGATAGTAATTTTCATTTTCAGGAGAATATATGACATTTTTGAAAAGTTTCTACCATATGTTCTTGTCTGAATATTGAATTAGTTTGGAAACAAGGCATTTTATACTGCTCTAGTATGTTTGGCAATTATAGCTCAGATGGTTTTTATACTTGCCTTACTGAAATGTGAGATCTGGCTAAAACAGGTATAATTACCAGTGTTTCCTTGCTCTTTTGTTATGTCCAAATTATTCTTTTTGTAAAATAGAAATCAGTTCATGTTTTTATAACAAAAAAATGTCAAGTTGAAATCAGAGAATGTTTTTCCAAGAAGTGAGTTTTCTCAGAAGGGTTACTTTAATCTTACGTCTGATGAATTTCTGCCTCGAAGTAGACAGCAAAAATGCATTTTCTTTCCATTTTATAATGAAATCACAGATTGAAATGAGTTCCCTAGGTTGTTTATGGCAGTCAGCGTTTAGGTACCATGAATAACAAGGGCACTGGCAGATTTGCACAACATGGGTATGGAAAACTTGATGACAGAGCAATATTTTCCATTTTATGACTTGAAAACTGCACTGCAACAGCTGCAGCTGCCAGCCAGAGATCTTGCACAACCCCCTCTAATTGTCCATGTATTATTTCTGCATGTCATGTTCCATAAGACATTTTATCCAATGTTGTTGATGTACCCAAATGCTGTGTACCACAGATTGGATTTGTGTCTTCGTGTGTCTTCTGCTCTTTTTATTAGTACATCTTAACACACACAGAACTTCCTGAATCTTTATTTTGTCATGTAACTTCTTGATTTTTACTTCCAATGCAGAAGTTTTGATATATGTTTCTCTCCTGGTGTTAAGGTCACTGTTTTTCTGCCTTAGGATATTTTTAATAACACTTTTTCAAGAATAGGTCTTCTTTCAGGGAAAAAAGTCTAACCTCTTTATTTTGGTAGCTCCATTTTTGCATCTAAGAACATGAAAACACTGACACAATACTCCTGCCAATGAGAGGAAATCAGAATATAGTCTTCTAAATGCTACAAAAGACTGAAAGTGTGTAATAGACAGAGATGAAGGAACCCTCCATATCATCTCCAAGAGTGTTCTTCACTGGCATCAGACTTCTCTCAACCCACAGGACTAACAGTATTCAATAAACATTTGCCATTATGCCTTGAGATCCAGAAGCTCTGAGCTACTAAGTAGCTGCACAAGAGCTCTGTCCCAGCGCTAAAAATTGAGTCTGTGCTTTCCACAGGATCATCGGTGGCTTCAGACCTATAACACTGTTTTTCTCTCCTCTATGCTGTGTTATAGTGCTTTAGCCTATGAACTGATCTGCAAGGTGGATGCCATGTAGAACTAAGAAGACTGGTAACAAGGTATAAAATTCCTACCCCAGAAACCCAGAACGCTTCCCCACAGTTTGTAGGAGCTGAGGAAGCAGGGAATAACTGGGCTTCTTAGTGGATGATGCTGACAGCACCTGTCAAAAGGGGAAAGGATGCTCTGAATTTGGATGTCACTCAGGAGGTGAAGCAGTCCCCATATCAAGTGCTGGACAAACTGGAGCGGTGCAAATGTGCCACAGCAATGCAAAGTTTCTTGCCTGGTAAGTATTTCACCAGGAGACACATGGTTATGCTGTGACAAAAAGGCACAGGATTCCTTAATGTCTCCTGTTTCTCCTTCCTCTTTATCCCTCACGTCCTTTCACCTCAAAAGTATTTTTTCAGCTTTTCTTTTCTCCCTCCCTGAAGGAAAAACACATAGGAAGGCCAAGGGTGTAATTAAGAAAAAATCTGACTCTTGACAAGTATTCTACATATAATGCATTTGCTTTCCAATCAGATCTTCAGTTTTTTTATAAAAAAGAAAAAGATTGGAGGCAACACTATTCCCCCAGAAAGAGCAGTGAGGAATAAAAAATAAAACCAAAATATCTACTTGAGCTGACTTTTGATACGTGGAAAACTGCAGATATACCTGTCCATTGGATAACAAGTACCACACATGAAAGCAGACCCCTCTTAGAATCATTCCCCACAACATATTGTTATGATGTCAAAGCAGATGTCCAGTTCATAGGACACACCAAACCTTCCTCACCTCCTTCCTAAAGACAGGAGAGCCACTAGAAGGAATAAAGAAGCATTTACCCAGGACTGCATGAACTCAGCTCAGAGCAAAATGTGTTCAAAGAACAGAGCAGTCTAAACAAATTTCATAAAATTAGGAAACTACCAGCCTGCTCTGAACTGGTTTGAAGTCAATACAAATTTCTGTAGTGACTTGAAAAGTCTGAGGACAAAGCCCTCAATGTATAGTTTCTGCCAGACATATTTGAAGATTTATGAGCTCTCTAAGGAAGACAAGGATGAAAAGGATCTCTTAGGTCATCAAGAGTAGTCACACATTACTTCTGATATCTCATTTCATGCTCCTTTTCATTACTGTATCAGTCTCTACCTGTGAATGTCAGAACAAAGGTGCAGTAGCCCAATATGTCTTTGATGAAGAGGAAAAGGTACAAGAGATAATAGAATTGGCTTCTTTAAAACCTGAAGTTAAATATTTAACCTACAGTGAAATTGAAAACGAGATGCTTATGATCACTTCTGTGAGCCTCATTGTGTTCATATAATGTCCCTAGTGACAGTTGGAAGACCTGGAAAAAGAAGACATTTGCACTGCATTTACTGTTTGAAACTTAGTAAATAATTACACAACTCAGGATGCAAAAGACAGGAGACAGAAAACATCAATCTCTCTTAGACACACCAGTGCAGCACAGTTAAAATACATGAAAAGGTTTCCAAAATCAAGTGATTTGACTCTGAACTCAGAAAAAAGCATAAGGCCGCTGATTAAGAAGAAACTATTTTT
Source organism: Pachyramphus minor (assembly GCA_013397135.1). NCBI lineage: Eukaryota > Metazoa > Chordata > Aves > Passeriformes > Tyrannidae > Pachyramphus > Pachyramphus minor. Next base: position 367,826 of record VYXB01009271.1, on the reverse strand, counting down.
ACTCAGTTGAAGCTCTGAACAAATGTTAGGAGCACCTAAATAATATTTTCAGTGTGTTGTCTTTTCATTAAAAAAAAACCCAAACCAAAACAGTGGCTAATTTATATTATTTGATGTATTTATTATTGGAGACATCTAATCCCCATTCTAAGAACAAATAAATCATTCAACACTTCATTCAAAAAGAATGTTTTCTGTATGGAGCTGGGGTTTTTTCTTAAACTGTCTTTTTTCTCCAGTAGGTTTCTATAACCCTCATCTCTTCTTTAGATACATATTACTGTCCTGAAAGAAGGTAAATGAAAGATTCCTGATTGGTCGTTTATAGAATCACAATTTTGCTCTCTTTGCTGTCATATATGAAAATTCATTTTCTCAGTTTTCATGGAAAATTCTTGGAAGGATATTTTGTTGGTTTGCCAGCTTTATCAAGCAGATATCTGCTGCTTAAAATTAATACTCTGATGGTGAGTTACAAGACTGTATCGTGTCACTGAAGCAATGAAGTTCTGATAGATTTTCAGTGCCTAACTATTAATCCAAAATTTGTCTATTACCAATATATTTATTTTATCCAAGTAGTTTGGCAAATGTTCTTGTAACATTTTGGGGAGTCACCAGATGGCACTAAAACATTGCAAGGTGCCAAAAATCATTACATTTCTTGCCAACAAATGCATTATTTTGCAATAATATAATTTTCTATCTATTTCAGCTGCAGCTTGGATAATATCTCCTTTAAATTCCACTGAACCAGAGGCACTGGCACATGGTCATTGAACTGGAGAGTACCAGAATTAACTTAAATGCATAGGTCCATCATCCAAAGCCATTACATCATCAAGAATAGTATTATCACAATTTTAACCTTCCAATTAACGTTCCTGAGTCTGTCAAAGACAATTTTACTTGGCCTGCTTATTACATGAGTACAGATTCAACCTGCTCAAACAAAAGCTATAGTCCTTTCCTTGGTGACACCAGTTTCGAATATGTCTCTCCTTCTCATCTCCACTGTGCAAAGAAAATGCTGAATAATTAGATACTGTTATCATATTTAGCATTAAGTTGTATTATGATTAAAATATATAGTTCTCAATAATTGATAAAAATTTTTTCTTTCCCAGTTTGTTGCATTCAATAGTGACCAAAATCCCGTACTTAAAGATGGATATAACAAAAATTGAAACATTTTAAGTTCTATCTAAAAGTCGTAGAATATTCCAGAAATCTTTAGCAAAACATTAAATATTAAATTTATCTAATGTATCTTGGTATATCTATCCTATGCTGTAATTTGTTTACTGTTTTACAAACCCTTTCCCCAGTGCATCATTTTAAATTTTTTCCTGTCTGGATCCACATCCCACCCTCCTTATGTTAAGAAAATGGAATATTTACATCATTTTCTTATTCTCTAAATTGTTGCAGTTGTCATAAACTTTTTATGACTAATGACTGCAAGTTTGACAAATGTGTTTTACAAATGTTGAAAGAATCTGTTAATTTTTCAGATGAAAATGCTCAGGTTGAGGAACTATATCATGCGTATATGGGTTGGTAAGGTCACTCAAAGGACAAATTACAGAATAGATTAAGTTGAAAGAGACCTTAAAGATCATCTAGTTCCAACTCCCTACCATGGACAGGAACACCATCTACTAGACCAGGCTGCTCAAAACCCCATCCAGTCTGACCTTGGATATTTCCAGGGATGGGCCATCCACAATTTCTCTGGACAACCTGTTTTAGATCCTCACCACTCTCACAGTAAAGGATTTTTTCCTAATACCCAACCTAAACCTTCTTTCTTTTGATTTAAAGCCATTCCCCCAATCCTATCACTACATTTCCTTGTAAAATGTCCCTTTCCAGCTCTCTTGTCTTACTACAAATACAGTAGCATGTCATATTAAAATTTAGAAAAAAAACCCTGTAAGCCTAAAAATCTTTACTAATTTACAGATCCAACCAAATTACCATGATGTTTGGAAGAAAGAACATCTTATTCACCTACTCATGTTTTTAAAATATAGACACTTAAAATTTGAAGAGCCTTCATAGAAATGTTGACAAAATAAAAGGTGTATGCTTCCTTGTAAGCTGTAGGCAGACTGGATCAGATTCACTGAGCGTGCTGAAGTCTCCCAGCAAAGTAACATTCATTTTGACAAAATATTTGCTTTGCCTTCTTCCCTTCTGAGCGTGGAAAGGACAGAGCAGATGGTAGAACACGCACAGTAATTTTACTAAGGTCTCTGTTTGAGAACCTACACTAGGGAGAAAAGAGTTATTTAACATTTTTTTCACTGAAATCCCACTGATGTGGGGATTTTTCAAAAGACAAGGACAGAAATCAAAATAACATTGCTGCAGTCACTGTTATTGACTATGTGTGAGTCAAGGTACTCAAAAGGTTCAAGGGACATACTTGAAATAATGGCCCAGGGATAGTAAGAGTGCCCCTGAAACACCTAACTGTAGCAGGTGATGTGTAGCTATCTACAGAGAAATTTCATCTCATGGTTCATGCCAGCATGGATCCTGCCCTGGAGCTCACAGCTGCACTTGCTCAGAAACTGCCTCATAAAGCCAAAGTGTCCCAGAGCCATTCTCTGATTCCCATTCTCATCTCAGGGTGAATGCAAGGCCATGAGCTGGCTACACTCTGATATCCATCCATCATATTCTGAGTTTCTACATTACCTTATGAGCAAAGTAAGGAGGCAACATATTTTTCTCTGGAGAAAATCCACTGAGTGATAGATGAAGCTTCACAAATACACGCTCCAGAAAGCATCCAATCATTTAAAGAACTCCCACAACCAACCTTGAAATATTTTGGAATATTTGATAAATCTCTTTCCGATCTTAAGCTTATTTCTTTTCATGTAAAGTCATTACAAAAAACTTCGGATAAAGTTGGGTAAATGCTTTGCAGACCTTGCATCACGTACTTCAAAGTCTTATTAGCTTGTGTTTCTCCAGAGCAGATCGCTTCTGAAGAGATGTCACCTCCAGAGATGTTTTTGCAGTATGTTTTTGCAGACCCACTCTGGGGTCCCTGGTTTCATCTTCCCATTTCTGTTTGAGGCGGGATTGCTGATTGCTGTTTTGTTCCTACAGATGCAACTCTAACAGTCTAAATATGGCAGCACTGAAGCAGTTCATAAACATTAATTAATGTATTCTCATTACATTCCTCGGAGGAGAGTGTGATAAAGCACTGAAGGTGCCTTGGTATGGATCCAGAGGTGTGAGTTCATATCTCTGTCTAGACTTGTTCCAAACATCACTCCCAGTCAGCTCGGCTATAAATAAGTACCACAGCGGTGGGGCTGAGGAAATCAAACGCACCTGGATGGGATATTAGCCACATCACTCCCCCTTGGGAGGCTAGTAACAGAAGCTGTTGTCCTTGCCCAGATGTGCACAATTAGCCCTTGTGATGGTGGTTTGTTCCCACTATGTATGATGGTGCTACTCTGATGGAACCTTCTGATGGAACAACTGGGGCAGAGAGAGTGGGATTTTCAAAGGCGTTAGAAGCTCTAAATCCTTGTAAACTCAGAGAGCTTTAGTCATGTGAACACTTCAACTGTTTGGGTCTAAGGGACTTATAGCAACTCTGCAGCAGAACAGAAAATTGACCCTGACTCATAAGTCCAGACAACTGGGATACTGGTTTTCTCTTATGCAAATCTTTGACGGTAAAAGTAATAATTACTCAAGAGATTCATCCCACTGTGTTAAAGGAGAATGTCTTGAAAATGCATATGCATGGTCACACAACCAGGAATAAAGTTTGTTAATCATATGAGATGAAAAATGATAAATAACGCTTTGCATTCACTGCCCGTCATATTGATTATTCACACTAAAAGATCCAACATCGTTTTCAGCATGGGACAAGACAGTCACTGCCTTGCAGAGCTTGTATGAAACTTTCCATTCAAAAACTCACAAGGTGTTTCTAAACAGTAATTAAACAAATAATTTGAAATGATAATATGTATATAATAATAGCAAACTAATAGATAGAAAACTGAGGTATAAAACTCACTGTACCACTCAGAATATCACTTAACTGATGTCACTTAACAGATGGAAATAAAAAACAGTCTTACTGATTTTTTATCCTGTCCCCTAATCATTGAATCCATTTCCTCCTAATTAATAATTTTGATTGTTTTTATTTTAATGAACTGTAAAGAAATAAAAATTTGTTCAGGTTGCCCCAAGGTGAGCAAAGATATAAAGGCAAAGCAGGTACATGGCCTCCTGTGTTTCATCTCAGCATTTCATTGCATTGTATAAATAAAACAATGAAAAATTTTAAAATTAAATGCTCCATCATTATCTAAATAGGCAGGCGTAACTGTCAAAGATATTAATAACAGGTTCTTGCAGCATCATTCAAAGACCAAACTACACTGAAAAGTAACCTTTTTTTTCAGATTTTTTTTTTACTCTGTTAGATGCACTGGAAAGAGTGAAACAGTAAATACATCAAAATATGGAGGTAAACAAAATCATAAAACACCCAATGCAACAACAGAAACACCCACAAATACATAAATATTTATGAACCAAGAGGTACTTAAACAGCCAGCAGGTTTGATTGGATTGAACAGTCCAATCAAAGCATTTTGTGTTCACATGATTGAGGAAATAGGAATTAAAGAACACAGAAAAGAAACAATGTATGTCCAATGGATTTCAACTCACTTTATTGTTTTTAAACTTCACAGTACAAGAAAAAGATGACTTTCAGTATGATACGAAAGTGACACTTCAAGTTTCCAGATACAGACTACTCTAAAATAAATCATCTGAATTTAGCTTTAGCTCACAAAAAAGAACCATCCAAAGCATTCATTTGACATCCATAACTTTGTACATCTGGATGGAGATCCTCAATCCTTTCTCTCTACCAGATAGTTTTATAGGTACTCCAAAGGTATGGAGCTGGGAAATCTTGTTCTTTTGGTATATAGCAGCAACAGTAGTAGTTATATAATCAGAGTCAAATGGGCTTGACATAAAAGCTGAACAGAATACCATAGGCATTTCCAACATTTTCTGAATATTTGCAATTTTTCCTAATTTAAAGATCATAGGGGTCATTAAAACAGACTACCTATTGGGATCTTTTACGCATTCTACATAACAAGACATTATACATCTCCTTTCTGGTGGCCAGCAATAGGACACAAGGAAATGCTTCAACAGGGGAGATTCAGAGTGGGCATTAGGATAAAGTTCCTCACTGAGAGGATGGTCACTCACTAACACAGGCTCTCCAGGGACATGGTAACAACACCAAACCTGACAGAATTCAAGGAGTATCTGGACAACATCACATGATTTAGTTCTAGCTTGTCCTGTGAGGAAAGAGGAGTTGGACTTGATGATCCTTATGGGTTCCCTATGACTGGAGATATTCACTGGTTTCATGATACATTTCCTATAAAGACTCCAGCAAGTTGTATTGCCTAAAGGACATTTTTCAGAAAGTTACCTAACCTTATTCAAAGATACTAAAGATTGAAGAATTCAGTAATTTCCTTTGTAGGCTGACATCATCAAACTAAAATTAGTCATCTCTTTCAATGCCTCTTCAGAAACAGGAACAATGCTGTTGAGGGCTGAATAAGGAACTGAATAAAGCAGAATAAACCAGTAAAAAATAGATATGACTACTGTAATTCTGCACTTTCAACTTAGATTTCCTAAAATCTACCTCTTAGTGATAAAAATAATGCTCTTTCTTAAGAATTAAATCCTTTTTACTAAGAATATGAGCCCAGATATTTTGGTGCAGACCTGTAGCTTCAGAGTTGAAGCAGATTCACACAAAATAGGTATTATAATAAACCCACAAAAAACTATTTGGGCTACACAGGTTGAGATTCACTGATAGTTCCCTCTTCTCAAAATCACTGTGACCTGGCATTGTGATTCAAGATTTCTAAATCCTATATCTATGTGTGCAACTGAGCTACTTTTTAGGTATCCTGTTCCATACAAAAATCTCAAAGGAACAATCCCTCCAAAAATTAACTGTAATCAATGCACATTATGGTCTTGTGAAAATACCTAATGCTTTCCTGCAAATGTAGAATGTATTTAGAGTTACACACAGAATTTTCATTCAGAATTCATTTCCATAATATGAATTTGAAGTACAGTAGGACATTGTCTTGTGTAGAATGGCAACCTTATTTCTGTTAATGTTAATTTCATTTCTAGATGAAACACACAACAGATAACTAGTCTTATTATTTTTTGCCTGAATGGACAAATTATTTAATGTATAACAGCAAAATTTGTAGATTATTTTTCTCTGGTATTCAACCACTCTTTCATGTGAGATCTCAATATAAATACAAGGACAGAGTCTGCAATACTTACTTGTGCAATGTAGCCTTTGCTGAATTGGTATTGACATTTCTCTTTCTATGATGTCACAGTGGCCTTACCTGTACACTCATTATAGTACAGGTACAATCTATGCATCATTTCGATTAAATCAAAGGAAGGAACCTATTGTTGCTATAGCTCTTCAGTAAATAGAGAATGTCATGAATGAAAGTTTGCAGATTCTGATACTTTTTATAGATTTCAGAATGTGGATGAAAATTATGAATCAAACTGAGCTTTCTCATTCAATTAGCCCTTCTACAAGCCTTATTGTCTCAGCAGGTTTGTTCCTAGCCTTTACTCTCTCTGTACACTGCAGGATGCTTCACCTTGGGTCATTTTGCTTTGAAGGATTCTAGTTACTATATCACCATGGGTTTAGTTAAACACTATCTTTAGGCCTGTAGATCACTTGCAGCAGCAGGAGGCCTTCATGCTCCCCAGCCTGGCTGAATACCATATTTTTAACATTTCAGCAAGCACTTCAAGGAGACTTCCAAAGGCAAATAAACTGGTGGGCGGTTGGCGAGAAGACTAAATGCACGTGTCTATTTTAATAAACCTATGCTTCCATAGGGACTGATCCTGCCTGGAACTGAGCACCTGAAAATAAATCTTAGGGTGTTCAGTCAGGTCATATCGTATCTCTGTACATAAGTGAAAAAGCAAACTACTGACATATGTGACTCCCATTATAATTATCCCTTTGAGTATTGTCCAAGACACCCATCATGTCTGTCATCTTCTGTGAACTTCACTAAATGAATGACTGCAGAAGTAGGCTGGATTCAGGACAGCCAAATGTTGATGGTTTCCTTCTAGGGTGTGTAACTCTTAAGAAAAAATAACTTGTCTCTTTTGCTCCAAGCATATAAATCAGCAGAGGTTTTGTTGACCTACCCTGGCTGACACAGTGGCAGGCACTAAATTCCATGAAAGACCTGTGAAAGAAGGACAGAGGGAACAGCCTCCATCACACACTTCTGCACTGCTTAGCACGTTGGCCTGGGCTGCAGGGAGAAAGCGTCTGCACACTAGGGACTGCTCATGAGCTGTAATTCCCAAAAAGAGTACTAGTAGAGAAAAATCTCTGGAAGAAAGATGTAGAATACAGTATAGTAGAATAGAATAAGAATAAGAATATGAATGCAAGTATTCATATATAAGTAAGAATTAGAATAGAATAGAATAGAATAGAATAGAATAGAATAGAATAGAATAGAATAGAATAGAATAGAATAGAATAGAATAGAATGTCTTAAATATCAAGGTCCTGCATTGGCCTATAAATATCTTCACTTAAAAGGTTGGTCCACATCTTTCTGGAAGAGTATATACTTCATAGCCTTTTCTTTGCCCTAGAGAAAACCACCAGAAAATCATCTTCTCTTTCAGATGTAAAAAATAAATCTGTCAATCCATTGAATCTGCTTGCCTTGTCACAGCTCCTGTCTTACATGTTTACATCTCTGATCATCTCCTCTGTACAGTGGTCCTTCTGTGTGAAGCTTAGGATACTTCATTTGAAACAATGGGGGCTACAAAAAAAAAAGAAAAAAAAAAAAGACAATATTCTTTGAACTTGTTACTGTTGCCCAGTTTTTATTTTTTTATTGTTGTTGTTTGTTATTGTACAATGACAGAAATTACATCCATCCAAATATCAAATTACAGATCTGGGATACAAATTGTTTGCGAGTGGAATCCTTGAGGAAGGGAGAAAAGGAATCCACAGAGATTTGCCTGTTTTTATAAGCAGTGACACTTCTAAGTCAGTGTCATCTCAGCCATGGAATTTAAAATGGAAATGCTGTTTCATGGTTTAATAGACAGCTTAAATGTCACCTTTTATTCATCATGCTTATTTTATATCTAAACTAATACTACATCTTCTACATAAAGGGGAAAAATCATTTATGAAAGGAATGTTTGGGGCTAGGTGTTGACAGATTACATGGGGAATATGTAAGTATTCTTTGTCAAAGTACATACTTGATCATACTAGAATCTTATAACAACAAAGCACTTTTATTGTGGGAGCTCCTTGAATATCCTTTATCCAGAGAAAAAGGTTAAATTACAGTGTGCCGAAGCTGTGATGAAAGTACAGTTACTTCAGGATTAATGCAGTTTTTAAAACAATTTGCAGTTTAAGAAACTATTAGCACACACTGAAGATTATATTAATATCTAAACAAGAGAGTAATAACATACAGAGAACAAAACAAAAAAAAAACCTTTGAAGAAAAAAAGCAGGTTTTGTGTTTTAATAAAATGTTTTTTACTTTGATGTTTTATAGCAATGATTCCTAGATTGTTGAACTTTTGCAAACCTCAATAGTTTATACAGTCATGTTTAGGACCTTCTTGGTTTCCTGGGTCATCCATTATACCAACAATATTATAATGCAGTGACCTTCTTCATACCAGCTAGTTTCTCTGCTGGACCGTAGAAGACCACAAACAGTAAGTTTTGGTCCATGTTAAACTTAGGAGTAGTTTTCTGTTGACCCACAAATAAATAAAAACCCCCCACCCTTTGTTCTACATGATGTCATAAAATTAAAGTTACAGTGTCAAAAGATGATGCACTCTTTTCTTAGTAGGTATGTTCTGTTGAGCATTTGAAGATGAGGGAACTTACAGTAGGGTCTATATCACCTAATTATGAGATTTGTGCAGTGTGACCAACTAGATATGAATCAGTCAGTCCCGGTTTCCTTTTCATTCAGAGAAACAAAACACACGCAAACAAAATGTTGCTTGAGTGCCAATTTTAGGATGGATAAAAAGTGTGTTAGAGATCCTCCATGGACTATTGGTAATCTACAATAACTTACTCAGTTGTACAGATATGTCTTCCAACCCAAGTGTATCTGCAATGAATTTAAAGAAATTTTTCTAAGCCTTCTGTCAGAAATCTAGACTATTAGTCTGCTCTCCTGTTATTTATATCTGTGTATGACACATAAATGTTTTTTGCAGTATAACAAGGAAGACAGTTCAGACAGTATCCACCTCTCTCCGCTATAGTATTATAATTTCTTCAAACACCTTACTCAAAATATTCAAATTAGTCATTTTAGATAAAAGTAAATACAGGGAGAAATTCTGTGAAACTGGTGAGATTCTACTAAAATATTGCATAATAGGAAATATTTTCTGTTCTGTGTCTATACTTAGAGAAAATTTTTTTTACAAAAATTTTTTTTACAATAAAATTGCTTACACAAATATTTAATATTTAATTAAATAAGTCACTGATCACTTTTGTGCACAAGCTGGAATTCATTGATCATATTTTTCAGTTATAAACTGGTTTATACCAATCATTCTGTAACAGTCAGCACTCAGAAGTCAGGAAAAAATCAAACCTATGGTTGAACAACCAGCTAAAATATGCAATGATTCAAGGCCCAGGTTGTTAATGCTGCTGTAGATTTAGGTCCTATTACACAAATGATTAATTGGCCAACAAGCAAGGAACAGAGTGGGTGTGAGCAAAAGCTTTTCTCCATAGTTCACAATCTATCTGAGCAAGGCTGTCGTGGATGCACTGATTGATCTAGGACATCTCGCTTCAAGTGCCACACATTCAAAGGCCTCTTTTTCTACCCACTGATTTCACACCCCCTCACAGAAAGTTGGGTCAAGGCCAACACAGCTCTGAAGTGCTCCACAGCTGGTATTTCTGCCTAGTATTGGAGACATGATGGGGTGCTACAGGGACAGACAGGTTATACCACCACTGCAGGGGTGGTCATGCCATGTCCAACCTGTCCTTGTTTCTGGCAGGTACGTGCTTGGATGAATTCTCACTCTGAGCTTGCATGGATCCAGGTGCTACCCAGCACCTCAATATGACCTTGTGTTCATGTTATGCACTCATGAAAGGAGTATTTAGGATGCAGCAAAGGCCAAACAAACCTTTTTAGAATACATATATATCTACTGAAAATGTTAAACAACTACATTAGCCCTAGCTAGGATGAAAGATTAAGATTAATAACCATCTTGTGATTTTGGTGATGGAGAGTGAAAGGGATTTCACTTGTGGGACAATAAATCCATCAGGAAATATCTTTTAATGTCCCCAAAACTATTTGATGTTGACAGTTGTGTAAGAGGAGATGTCGAGGCAGATACTGTCTGATATAACTGCTCCAAAGGACTTGGTGTGCAGAATATGACAGAATATGTGTTATTCCTCAAATTAAGACTGCCCTCTGATGAGGCTGATCTGTATTGTTAACATTTTTTAAATGGCAGATCAGAATCCCCCAATCAAGATTTCATAACTGGACCTTTAACCATTTGTCTGTACTTCATTTCACTCAGGTAAATTTAGTACTTGTTTTATATTGCTTCCACTGTCTTTGTTATACATACAAAACATGGCACACATTTTTCTCTTTAGTGTGTGTTTCTGTGAGTTTCATTCTGGCCATGGTCCAGTATATGAGAATTAGCTCAGATGTTTATATGATAAAGTCTTTCCTTGCCAAGGTATTTAATTCATAATTATATTGACAAATTCATGCTACACATTTATTAGGATTTTATTCGCCCCAAGAACATAGTCTCTTCTCTAAGAAGTAATTTATTGCTGCAGTAGTTTATCAGAGAGATATGCCTAAAAATTTCTGTTAAGAGTGCATATTTTGTATGGCAGTTCCATGCAGAGACTTACTAACAAGAATCAAGAAGAAAGCAAGAAGATTTTTCTCAGCTACATATGAGAAAAATAAGTGGATTAATAGAAAATAGTTTAAACTACTGGATTTCAATCCATTCTTTGTAGCTTAATGGGAAGGTTTAATGAGGAACCAAAGAATGGAGGAAAGGCGCACCCTATCTAACATTTCATTTGGCCTGATTTGTGGTTCTAAGTGTAGCTTGGAGTTCATGGTTATCACAGGGTACCAGTGTTTAACAGCTTATGTAGGCATGTTACAAATATGGTGTTCTTCAGCAGCAAAGTTCTCCAGAGTCTGGTGGCAATCATAGACTCTACTTTCTTCTTAGGACCTCTACCACAGAGGTTTTCTCTATATGTGGCCTTCTCTCTGTACCTCTGTGGATTTTTTTTTCAAAATTTTATACAATAGTTTTACAACCTTGCAAGCTTAACCAATACGCTGTAGTAAGGATTTGCACAGCTTGATTCCAAACTGTTTAAAGAGCTACTTGCTTTTATTAATTTTAAACCTGCCACTTTCTACCTTCTCTGATGATCCAAGTTCTTAAAATGGAACAGACAATAAGCAGTCATTTCTCCGATAACTCACCTTGATTTTCTAGACCTCTGTCATAGTCTTTCTCTCAAAAAACCCTTTTCCAGGCTTAAGAGCCCAAGAGTACTCAGCCACCCATCATATAGAAGTTGTTTCACTTTGCTAAAACGAGGAGGAAGATTTTTCTTAAAACCTTCTTCAGTTTTATCAAACCCTTGGGAAAAAAATCACTTCTTTTTTTGAAAATGAGGTGGAGGAAAGGGAGAATAACTTTATGTGGTGTTAACACACATAAATGCATCATGGATTTCCATCTCTCCCTGTTATCTTGACCGATGAGCTTTACATCATATATGGTCTTCCCTGTCCAGCTGAGGAGGGGAGGGATAGAATGCCTTTGGTGGGCACCTGGAGTCCAGACAGGGTCAACTCACCGCAGTATCACACCACTACTCTTGTGTTAACACTTGGCCCTGAATAATTTAGGACTGTCAGCAACCTTTTACACCTCATTCTTCACATTTTTCCAAATCCTTCACTAATTTGTTCAACAGCAGGGTCCCTGCACAGCTTCATTTGGTCATGCAAACACCTGATCTATGCTTTTTGTCCTTTTAAATTTTTCTTTGCTCATTTAAGAGCCTTTTCTTGTCTGTCTGGTGTCTCTGAACACCTCCAGTAAGGGACGTTGTTGACAAGACTTCCAGAAATCTGCCCAAGCATCAGACAGCTACTGCCACATATGAAGCCTATTAGTAGAATTTAATAGGTGTGCAGGACTTCAGAAGATGCATATTCCAGAGGATGTTAAGCTCATGCTACTGCACATATGGGTTAAGCAATCATATCACACTGTGCCCCAAGAATACTTACTGTTTATTAGCACCCTGCAATTTTATTTATTTTGAGGAAGACAAAACCCCTATTTCAATGAAGTAATTCCTAGTACAGATACTGATCCTGAACAGATACTGAAAAGAAAGTCTTTGATTACTTTTTAGAGCATTCTTAAGCTAGAGTATTCATAAAATATAGTAATTATTTAAAATCCATTTACAAAAGAGTTTGACTAAAGCTTACCTTGGATGAAATCAATCTGTGCTCTGATTATGCACAGTAGGATCGCCAGAGCAATGTGCTTCCAATGGTAAGAGATGAGGTTCCTGGTCCCAGGAATTGAAAGCAGAGATGAAAAAGGGAAAACTCAGTGTTTTCAACCCACTTCTTATGAGATCTTCATCTCTTCACCTACCTCAGTAATCACTTTTGCAGTAAAGGGATGACTCACATCAGCCAGGACAAGTCGTCATCACACCACCCTGGTCTGTCCATATGAACTTTGGGCTACCTGGATCCTCTTCACTGGCAGCTGGGAAGGAAGAAAGCACTGGCCTCATAGCATCCCACCAGGACATCCACCTGGCTGTCAAGCTCCTTCATTTCATTACAAGGCTGTGATTACATTACAAGGTCAAGATAAAACACAGTGTGTAGTTCTAGGCATCTATCCCGCTCCCTGGTGGACTGCTAAAAAATTGAAATACGTATATTTCAGTAATATGGAAAAGTCATGGTTCTGCAATCTCTATTCCTAGGGCAGTCTAGAATGAGAGTTTGATCAACAAATTTTATTTCAATTCTCATACTTAGAAGTCCCATCAGTTCCAGAAACGCAGAAAGTACAAAAAAACAGTCAGTAAACTTAACTGCAATAAACATCCTATAAATAGCACCCCTTCCTAATGTATTAGTTTTACAGTAACAGAAAAAAAGATGCAGCATATATAATAATAATGCAGGATTATCTGGTGCTAGATTCATAATACTGGAACCAGAAAACCCCCATTTCTCCCCTTTTCTAATTTTATCCAGTTCTGTGTTGACCATTACTTTGAACTCTTGACTACAGTCGTTCCATCTTATCCAGATGATCTACATGTATTCTGCTCTTTCAGAAGGAAGATCTTCATGAGAAAAGAGAACAAAATGTTGTGTTCAAAATTAGGGGAACTCTACTCATATCTTTCAATGTTCTCCCCAAAGAACAGATAGGACAACGACCATCCAAAAAAACCAGATAACTAACATATATGTAGCCTTTGGGGGTTTGGGGTTAATTTGTTTTCTGGTTTTGTTTGGGGTTTTTTATATATTATTCTCCTTCTGCAATGTAAGAGTGAAATATATTCTTTGGGTTTCTTTTTCTGTTTCATTGTAAAGAGAAATTGCCCATGGCTTAAACTGGATAAGGATTCCAACTTCAGAGAAGGGAATTAGAAATTAAAATGAATTAGAGGTAAGTTCACATATCTTTTTCTCATGCTTTGGTTTAAAATGATGACAGAATTTCTTCTGATCTCTTTAGAGGTGTAACTTTGCCATTCCCGTCTGGTTTCAGCACACTGTAACTGGATTATGAAATTGTTCCTGGCTGATGCAGATTTATAAAGGGGATCTATTCCAGATTGATAGGGCTTGATTGACTTTTTGAAGGCTCATGAATATTGATTAGCCCTAAACAGTCTGGAATCTTTGGAGTTACGTGGATTTTTTGTCCACCACATTAAGCAAATAGTGAAGAGTGTTCATATGAGAAAGCAGGTACTGAACAGAGATTTGATGGCAACCTCACAGGAAAAGGACAGAATCTAAAGAGGAAGGAAAAGGACAGAAGAAAATTTAGAGAGTAAATGCTAACTGGGGAGGAATTTTAGAAGGAGAAGACATTATGAGATGAACAGAAGGTCTACAGCCCTCTTGTTACCAGGAGAACTTGGAGTTACGCCCAGGAATTCTGAATCTTTCCCACTTTTTCATTAAAAAAAAAAAAAAAGAAGACCTGTAAAAGAAGACAATATATGATCAGGAAATTTAAACTGTATCAGAACTTATATCTGCACACTTATAAGTACACAATATATATTTATGGATTTTATTTATATTTCAGCTTTATTGAGAGGAAATGAGGAAAGAAAACGAAAACATCAGAAATTAATGACTTACGGAACTTTCTATTCTGTTAGATCAGTACAACAATAAGGGGACATCTGATGATAACATCATGAAGAAATATCTCTTCAGCATGGTCCGAGGCAGCAGAAATTTTTTCTACATGGCATTACTGAGAGCAAGGTTTTAGCACATCCCAAAGGCAACTGTATGTTTCAATCAATTTTGAAAGTATACTCAAACACCACCAGAATGCACAAGAAATAAGTAAGTATTCCTCAAGGAACCCCTTCAGATTTTTGGTCTTTTTCTGTAACTTATGTCATATTTACTTCTTGGAGATTTTTCACCTTTCTTTTCTTCTTCCCCTTGGTGCTGGTCACTACTAATGGGAAACAATTTACTTTGTTATAAATAATTAAACAAGTTAATTTTCTAAATGGCCAGCTGGAACAACTGGAAAATTGTACTGAAATTGGTGCAGTGAGTCAAATCTCAAAACTTCCCTTTTAATTGATATTTTGACTTACAAAAAATTGTGAAAAATCTTAATGAGAATATATTAAAAAACAAAATAACTGGTTCTCATTACAAATTTTATGTTATTTTTAATCTATGGACAACATAAAAAAATATTTTTTCTATAATGTCACTGCATATTTCTCATAATTAGATATGGCATATCATATCAACTCTGATAATAATTGCTACTTTAAACGGTAATTAGTTTTGAAATTCATATTTTAGTAGATAATTTGGTGATCCTGCCATTTGTAATTGCTTTTGTATTCAATGGTTCCTTATGCTGAGTATAATGAAACACATACCACAAGAAAATAACATTTTTATGTAATAAGAATGAAACCTTTTGACTTATTTGTCACAACTAATTTATTTAAAATATTTTTTTAGCAAGGTTATCTGTTAGTGTTGATGAACTAACAATTTCTATTTATGAAATTTCTCTATGGTCCAGTTCAGTTTCAGTCATCAAGTTACAAATATAATATCCTGAAATATTTTTTGCTGTTGCAAAACCAGTATTGAAGACAAGTTTTGATTGGGAGCTTTTAATTAATTATAGGATTAATAAAAGTCCACATTCTCAATAAAATTGTATAACATATACATGTAAGTCCAGTATAATTTTGCTGATTTTTTTTCCAACACTTTTTCTTCTCTAAGCAATTTATTTGCTTTATGTGAACTGATAGTTACCAGAACACAAATTGCAGTATCTCAGTTAAAAAAAACGATTAAGATTGTACACAAATATTAGTGAAGATTTTACTCTAGCTTTCACTGCAATCCCCAGCTTAAAACATTTTAGTGCCAATGAGGCACATCATGTCAAAGGACAGATAACCAAATTTTAACAAACCAAAGATTTGTTTCATAAATCTTCCAACAGTAACTTTGAATATTGGCTATTAATAAAAAAGTTGGAATAGAATAAATGAAACCTGAAAAACATTAGAGATACAGAACTATCACAACAAAAGGGATAATCATGGAAGATACTATCCTCACTAATTTAAATGAACTAATTTTTGTGTCAGAGCACCTAGTAAAAGAATAGATATATGATGAAGAAAATGTGTCGGTATTGTTTTGCACAGGGTAATAATACAGGCATATTTTATGAAAATAAATGTGAGTGATTAATGGTATGGGAATTTGGGAATGGAAATCCCTGAAATTAGTACCATTTTTTGCTGTCTCAACTGCTCTTGTTTTCCCAAAGGAGACAATGTAAGAAGATCAAGCTTTCTGTTGTTTCTCTGTCTTTTGTCAGATCTTGTTTTGTGTGGCTTTCTATTTGACAGAAACAACCACTGACTTACAGGTAAGATTCTAGGTGTCTTACTTACATAACTGAATTCCAGTTTTATAATTTAGAGTTAATATTTCGATAACTTATCCAGGGGTTTTTCTAGGTAATCAAAAAAATGTGGGGTCTAATTTTTTAGCTGAGTAACACCTAATCATCATGTGTCTACATATAGCTACTATGAGGTCTATCTCTGTGTAATACTTTGTGAAAACTTGAGAGACACACCATCACACATGCACAAAAAGTTAAATGGAGGACCAGAAGAGTTGCAGCTGATGTGTTTGACACACACAGCTAATATAATCTCCATGTATTCTCAGAACCAAACAATAAGAGCTCACAACCCAAATGAGAGCAGAATGGAAACTGGTAGTGCTCTTTATGTTCCATATAAGTCAGTGTAACTTCCAGCTTCATCACAAAGCACAACCTTGCTCTGTTCTGTCCTCAGCTGAAGGTTGTGTAGGATTTAATGGCTGTTAATCTGATAAGTGAGTCAGTTGAGCTTGATGCTCAAACACAAAATCTTTTTTTTTTTTTCATCATCGTATCAGTGAGTTGAAGTAATTCATTGCCTGATAAGCCCTTCAAAACTTAATGAGGGCTTACAAAAAAGATGGGGACAAACTTTTTAGCGGGGTCTGTTGTTATAAGACAAGGGATAATTGTTTGAAACTAAAAGAGAGTAGTTTTAGACTAGATATAAGATAGATATAAGATGTAAGATATAGATACAAAGAAGAATTTTTTTTTTTGCAATGAGGGTGGTGAAACACTGCACAGGTTGTCCAGAGAAGTAGTGATGCACCATCCCTGGAAGCATTCAAAATCAAGTTGGATTGGAATCTCAGCAACCAGATTAGATGATGTCCCTCTTCATTAAGTGGGGTTTCGACTGGATGACCTTCCAACCCAATCTATTCCATGATTGCTAAATATAGTGCCAGAAGAGTGGCTAATACGTGAATATAGGGGAGAGGGATTTGAAGAGGCTAGAAGAAGCCTGACATTGAAGTGCAGCTGATTTTGTACAACACAAATCTACCCTCTGAGTGGTGTTCACTAGTTGCTAACCTGTGCAGTGCAGAGTCAAAGCCCTATAGTACTCTATATCTAGCTTGTTCTCTTACACCTTCCTATATTGCCCATGATTTTTCTGGACAACAATCTTTCTTTTCATTTTAGTTATTCCTATTTTCTCAAGCCACCAGCTCTGATCATCCACTGGCATTCAAAATCTACATTCATAGGCAACTTATGGTATACCATGTTACATTAGTCACCCATAAGCTCAGTCATGAGTCACTGTTATAGAGCCTGGTGTGTTGGCTGTTAAGCAATTTCCCTTTTGTGCTAGGAAAGACACCCCAGTGATAAGAATCAAAATTAATCCTTTTCATAGTTCTGGCTGTCAATGACCCAAAAAAAAGTTTGCACTTTTTTTGCAGTCATTACATTTTCTTCCTCTTTGTAGCTCTTTTACTGTCATGCACGTTTTTGTTTTTTTTTTACTTGATATTTAACTCCCAAGTAGGATATATCTTCATTCTATGATAAAAGTTTTGGTCTTAAAAAAAGAAGGAGGAATCATGAACAGCTAAAACAAAAAGAAATTTCTTATATCAGGCTGTATAAGGCATTTTCCAGTTTTTATTTTATGCCTTTGTTATTTAATTTATCAACTAGCTAACCTTAATGAAAAAGGGATGCTTTGCTAAGATACACGTCTTACTATTGTAAATAATAAAAGCAATTAGCTACAGTACTTCATTATCTATGAAATACTCTACCCATCCAATAAGGTCCACATCTTTAGAGGCATTTAAGCATCTAGACATGCAAAATTGTCATTCAAAAGGATAATTTACAAGTGCTGAGGCAGTTAACTTTCTCTGATTTAAGCGGCAGTTAAGCATTGTTCTATCTGAATCCTATATTCCCAGTTTAGCAGTCAAATGGAAAATTTAATGGGAAAACAGGTTCAAATCAAACTGAATTTTAGGACAAAAAATTAAAATTCAATAAATATTTTTAAAGCACCCCAGTACTTTTGGACTCTGGCTGGAAGGGAGAAAGAGAAAACCAGAGACATCTCTTTCTACACAACAACCCAGCGCTCTGAGCATTATTCAAACTGTAAAAAGTTTAACCATAGTTCCCACATCTGGCTGAGGTGTTTTGTGTACACACCTCCACAGCTGCCCAAATTTCTTATCACTCTAAACCTTGCCAGTCAATCTAAACCTTTCCCTCAGTCTCTTCCCTTGGATCATTTATAGTTTATATGTTAAATTATCAACAACAATGATTAAGATAATTCACTAGCTCAGACATCAAGGCTCTCAGCTAGTGAGAAAAATGTCTGAATTCTCATCTCTTCTTGATGATAACTTCTGCAAAGACCTACATTAAGTAAGGGCTAAAATTTTTCACCCTCTTTTTTATTCAAACACTAGCCACCTCCTCTAGACCCATCTTTTGGGATTCTGGGGATATAGATTTCTACATACAAAGGTAGAACAGATTTGAGGTTTTACACAGCCCCAGCCAGTATTTTAACCATGGAATGTCTGTCAAAATGGACTGTTAGTACCTCATCTACTGCATTTTTGAAATCTAGCTCTCCATTAAAAAAAAAAAAAAAAAAATTAATCCAATTAAGAAGAGTGCCAAAGCAGCCCTAAGCAGTGGGTTTGGCTGATAGAAACAACTTCTCTCTGGAGGTAATGTAAAGGTCTTATTTCTCTGTCTCTTAACATAGAAGGATCACAATGCTGACACATCTTAAATGTCACTGCAAAGCAAAAATCAAGTTGGTACAAAATTTGAAAGCACGGCATTTTATTTTAACTACATTGCCTGCAGCTCAGCATGTCTCCTACATCAGGACTGAGAAGCAAAGCAAACCCAGAGGAGACCTGCCACCTTGCAAATCTGTCGTGTGACTGTTTGGCTTCAAGGTCTAGTTTTTGGTTTCAATAATCATTAGAAAATTGACTTCTTAACTAATTCCTACGAGGTAACCATTGATTTTTTACCCCAAATCACATAAAGAATTAAGATAAAAGGAAGACTATTTTCACCTGGGAATCATTTTGAAAATTCCCTTTCTTGAACTTTGTGAATTGTGTGAATAATCTGTATCTCACTGTCTTTACATGGGCCCTAGTGATTGTGCTGGAGTACAGAGCAATCAGATGATCCTTATACATGATCTTTGTGCCATTCATGACATTGTAGAGCTCAGTGGAGCTTCCAGAATCATGTCTGTTTCATGATAAAGAAAGTCAAGTGTCTCAGGCATTGCTTGTAATAGCACGAAACCTTTCAATGTCTTTGCTTACCTTCTCTAAACCTTTTCCAGTTCTAATGTATAATTTTTCGACATGAAGGAACCAGAACAGTTAGACAGTGTTCAGTGTGGGGCAAATCATGGGTTTATGTAAGTACCTTCTGTTTTGTTCTCTATTTCTTTCTCTGTGAGTCTTTTTTTGTTTATTTTTACTGATGTTGAGTGGCTGTATTCAAGAAATTTTTTATCTCAGCCCCAAGGTCTCATTCTCCAGTGGCTAGGTGAGTTCAGAGCATCATTTTGTATGTAAAGCTAAAATTGTTATATACATACATTGTGTTAAATATACCTCCATTTACTTTCATATGCCATTTTCTTAACCAATCACTGAATCTTGTAAGGACAGTCTGCAATTTGCTGCAACAGATTTCATCCTTTCTACCTTGAAGAACTCTGTCATCAGCAAACTGTCAAAACATGTGCCCTTTTTCATGTCTCTGTTAAGCAGCAGATTTGAGAACAGCATCCTGTATGACTTCACTGCTGACCTTCCTCCACGGAAAAGGATGATCTCTTACTTACCCTTGTTTAGCCTTCCAGAGCTTTCTTTTTCCAGAGCTTTCTTTTTCTAATACTTTCTCTTTTGAATTTCTTCATTTCGTTACAACCTTCACTTTTTTTTTATTAATTCTAAAATGATTTCTTTTAACTTTGCTCCTTAGTCATTCCTGGTTTTCCTCTATTTCATCACAATATGCAACCTGCTTGGGCACTGCACTTTCGATGCAATGTCTCTCAATAGCCTCTGTCACCTGCTAAATTTTAATTGTCTTAAATTCTAATTGTCTTTTTTAGCTTCTCTGCAGAAAAACTTCCTCATTTTTATTTAGATCCTTTTATTAAAATTTAACACCACTGCAGTGACTTCTTGTTTTGTTTTGCTTTGTTTTGTTTTGACCTGTGTTTTTTATTGCAGGATTGTTAACTGTCCTGAAATATATTTTCACTATTTTTTCCAAAAATATTTGGATTGTTATGGGAAAAAAAGAAGTTTTAATGTTCCAGTTGCATGATCTCAGAGAGAAGTGACAATGATAGACCTCAGCAGTCTAACTAGGGAAGGGGAGAAATGAAGGAGGGCTAAAAAGTACACAAATACGCACAGCAGGAAAAAGCAAGAGCAGATGGATATGTGCAACACCCTGTGGACCAGAGGATGACTGAAACAGGAGTTCCTACCCTTCAAATATCAAGCCCAGAAATAAAACTCTTATGTGATTATTGCTTATAAAAATAAATGAAAAAGCCCTGTTGAGTCCCCGATTGATCTGTTGCCCCACAGAAACCACCCTTTTTGGCATTTGATTGTATCTTTGCCACAAAGAAAAACCTATTTTTCTGTATGCCAAGTCCACCTTTGATGTTGATCAATGTGCATCTGTTGTCTCTCTTATCCCTAGATTATCAATCCTTTTATTAGGTATTGGGATTTTAAATTTTTAAAAAATATTTTTGAATGTATGTTTCTGTTGTGAGGATCCAGTTCACAATTGATGTTATCAGGCACTACTCTAATAATATAAATACTCCTAAGGTGAGCCAGAGATGTGGGCAGGTGCAGGCCCCAAATGTTCTCTGGGAGAGCTACCTTCTCTGGAATATACATTTTTACTTTCATCCTTTCTTCAAAGAAAAAGATCCATACATAATGTAAGCTAATTTTTACTATAGAGAAAATCTTGACTCCCATACCACCTGTATCTGCTCACTAGGTCCTGGGTAACAGATTCCACTTGAACAACAGGGAACAAAAGTTATTAAATGCGACATCAAATATTATTCCTTCCACTTCTGGTAAGCCAAAATCATTTATATATTCCAAATGCATTCCTTTTCAAAAATTACATCTGTTCCTGATACCCTGGATGTAAAAACCACTTTAGTGGTGAAAACGTAGGCCAAAATAAAAAGCAAAATACGGAGTAGAAAAAAAAATAAATTGTTTGGCCTTAAAGAAACTGTCTCTTTTTTGAAAACCTCATACTGAGCTAACAAAAGCAAAAATATCTGTTGATGTAATATTTATCACCCAAATCAGTAATGTTGCAATGATCAAAGAAAATATATTTACCAGTAGGGTGCTGGGTATAGATGTTGTTAGAGTTTGAAAACAGGAACCATAAAATGTTGAATCTTGAATACAATTTTAATACATTAGACTCCTGACAACACTGTACTGTAATAGTTGTAGTAAAAAAGAAAATATTATCATAAGGACCAAAAGAATAACTTCTGAAAGAATATACTTTTCTTAAAAATAATTAAAAAAAAAATAAAGAGGAGATAAGGCTTTACAATATTATGCTCTCATGAAAAGTCAGCAATGTCTTATGACAAAACAACAAAAAGGAAATGTCTTTTCTTTGAACTTTTGCTTTGTTTTTATGCAATCAAAACGTACTAAACAACAGGGAACTCTTTCTGAAGGACATATTCAGTTTCTGCCTCGCCAGGGTGCATAAATCTTAACCAACGCTTGGTTTAGTTTTTTCTCTCTTTCAAGCACCTTTTACAGAGAGGGTAAGTGAACATTCATTTACAGCAGCATTTACATTGTTGGATATGAGACCTTGATAGTAAAGAGAACTTGAAGAGTCAAGGGGAAATTGCAGGTTTGCCTCTGTTTATCTTCTAGTGTTTATCACAAAGGTTTTTTAAACAATGGTTTTAAGATGAGAGAGAACAGATTTAGATTGGATATTAGGAAGAAATTTTTTACTGTGAGGGTGGTGAGGCACTGGAACAGGTTTCCCAGAGAAACTGTTGATGACCCATGCCTGAAAGTGTTCAAGGTCAGGATGGATAGGGCTCTGAATGGTCTGATCTAGTGGAAGGTGTCCCTGCCCACAGCAGGAGTGTTGGAGCTAGATGGAGCAAGATTCTTTAAGGTGGCTTCCAACCCAAATTGTTCCATAATCTTATAAATCTACAATGATTTTTCCAAACTTACAGTTCTGATTATTTTTTTCAGTTAAATCGTTTATAACCTGAAAGCTGCTACTAAGTGAGAGGCAGAAACTGTAGATGAGAATGTGAACTTGATCTGAATAATATTTATTGATTTCCCCCCCACACTAATAAGTAGATTTGTCCCCAGAGACAAAAAAAGCTCTTGACAGAGCTTTTAACTTACTAGACATAGTGGGAGTTTCTTGTTTCAGCCTGCAATTTTCCATTGTTCTGTTTCTCAACCTTTGGTCACTCTATTGAATGAGTATTAAATTAATTTAATAAATATCAAGTAAATTTTTTTACAGTACATTGTTGTCTTAAAATTGTAACCTTACAGAGAAAATTTGAAAGAAGATTTAATCTCAAAGGTCTAGGCCACTAACTGATAATACTGGGGCAGTTTCAGTTCCCAATTGTGAACAGATTCCAACAGGAATTACAGGTGCTTACTGACTGCAAGACTGCAAGACAAAATGTCTTCTCTTCACACTTTCATTTACACAGGTTTCAGTCAGGTTAGGTGCTAGTTCAGTGCTGCAAAGACCAGACTATGTCTCCACAGTTTTTGAATCAGAAAACAACCTCTAATAATGACACATGTAATTTTTTGTTTCCTAGTTCCACTAGGTCAATAATTTTGAAGTTCATTAGGAGCAAGCTATGATCTAGTTTACTATTTCTATCATTTATGCCAGAGCAGCTGTGGCCAGGAATTTGCCTTATTCTCATTTCAGGTAAACAGTAAATAAGGAAGGATGCTGGTACCCTTGTCAAACAAGGGCACCAAGATATGTAGTGGATTTTTACAAAGGCTTCTTGTTCCCTTTTGTTTCCTTGAGAGAGCTAATTTCTTCAGTCACAAGCAAATCTGGAGTATACAAGTTTCGGTGAAATTTTCCAATAGTTCATAGATTCCATTGTTACTGAGAAAGTCATATGACTTCCGTTCAAAAGGCACAACTTTCCACGGGATTTGAGAAAATTTCATCTCCCTCTTGAACAGAAATTCAATTAATTTATCCTGGCTTTACAGATTTTATATCACTTTCTCTTTTACCCTAATAATTGTATCTAGATGGTGTCACCTCTCTTCGAACAAATCAGAGCCTTGTTTTCAAGTTTTTGAAAACACTACTGTATCTTGGAATTTTCCCCAAGTCTCAATCCTTCTACTCTTTTACTCTGTCTTCTAGAAAACTCCAGAAATTAATGTATTCCTAGCACTGGTTGTACAAAGACTCATTTCCTTACACAGTAAGAGTAAAATATTCTAATTTCAGTTGGTTTCACAACTATTGTTTTTTTGGACAGACAATCTGTCATCAACTTCATTCACTGTAATTACATGAAAATAACACTAATAGCCATAGTACCATAGACAAGCTATCTTTTTATATTTCTTTACAATACTCCTGAGGAGGAGAATTGTCTTTAGTTTATGAAGACAGCACTCCTAAAAAGCAAAACATTCCCCCAGCCTGTGGTACAGTACATATTTTACCCCTTAAATCCTAGTCTCACACTGTCTACTCATCACAACCATCACAGTGTTTTTTCCACAATGCACAGCAGATGCTGCCTTGCCCAGCACCTACATGCTGTGATTGCTGTTTCATATGGCAGCCTACTGTGGACCACTCCCACCACTGGCTTGACTAAAGGATGAAGGATGCATTTTACCAAAGCTGAAGAAAGTGGCCATTTCAGCCTCACAGACAGAGCTCTTTTATCTTCAATCTCTATCACAGCAGTTAACCTAACCGTCATATTTCTTTTTATATCCAAGGAAAAAAATAAATATTCAGAGTGTCATGCTGTTAGATTGAACACAGAAGTTCAATGAATTGTTCAAAGGCAGAGTACACAATTTGCTCTTGCTGTTTTAAAAATAAAATGTGTTTTCAGGTCTAACTTATAATGTTATATTAAACTTAACACTGCTTCTAAGTGCTAGCTTGGCAAAACCTTACAAACTTTTAAAATAAAATAGAAGTGGAAGATATTTAGTTGTAAATATACCTTTTTTTGTGTGATTTTCCATGACTAGGCAGTAGGTATTTCAATCATCAAGATAGAATAACACTTGTTATTCTGTTATGCTCTCATCATCTCTTGTTATTTTGCAACGCTGCAAGTCTAATGAAGAGTCCTGATCATCCTTGAGTTGTTTGGTTTCCGTGTTCTCACATCATAACTCACAGCAGGTCTTCAAAAGCTTATGGCCAGTGCTGGTTTTTCTATGGCTCCTGCTGTTGTTATTGCTCACTGGTACCACAGTTTTAGGG
This sequence comes from Pachyramphus minor, assembly GCA_013397135.1. Taxonomy (NCBI): domain Eukaryota; kingdom Metazoa; phylum Chordata; class Aves; order Passeriformes; family Tyrannidae; genus Pachyramphus; species Pachyramphus minor. The sequence goes on along the minus strand of VYXB01009271.1, from coordinate 342,797 downwards.
AGAAGCTATAGGAAAACAAACCAAATGCAGACTTTGAATGGAGATATCCTGAAGTGTGATGCCTGATGTGCTACTGCTTCACATTGTCTGCAATGACACCAAAGAAGGTCTCTCTGCATTTTTCCAGGATGTAGGAACACAGTAATGTCAGGTCTAACTTATAAGTGCAGGCATACAGTTATGCAGCTGTCTTTTTCAAAAACACAGCCATAGTCATGAGGTTTGTTTTTTAACTACTTGCTTTTTCTCATTATTACTTCTTTCTCCTATCATGACTAAAAGTTGGTTAGTCATCTGTAAAATTTTTTTTTATTTATGATATGAATTTTCAGTGCTTTGAGATAACTACCACAAGAGCATCTAGGCAAGTTCTGAGGCAATGTCTACTTACAGAGCTTCTTGCTTTTTCATATGATTATTGACAGTTTCAATCTGTTTATTTCTTCTCCTGCACCATGTTGAACAAGTAAAATCCCACTTTTCAAATGCTTTCAGATGAAAGAACTGGCAGTCTAAGAAGGCTGAGAATCCAAAAATACAAGCATAGTCAGTAGCATTTAGCTAATGTCTTCAAGAAAGAAGCACAAGCCAATGGAGAAAGAATCTACTTACTGGACCGTTCTTTGAAAGGGATCTCAGTAACCTCTTTCTCAGCCAGCAAGCTCTGCCAATGCATGGAAAAGAGGTTTAAGAATGTATCATAATGCACATATGCAAAGGGATAAGGGCTCTTTCAATGACCTATGGTAGTGACAAATTATTTCATCCTCCTGCTCATACACCAACACAGCTTTGACAGTCATCACATTGGGGAATGTCATCAAAGTTTCAAAGTATTTTATGATTTCATGATTTTAGTGATGAAACAGGAAGTTTTACAAAATAAACACTTGATTTTTTTTTTTTTGGAGGGAGTGATTTTATATTTAGACAATATATTGACTATAAAAATGCAAAAAAAATTAACAAATGAACACAAGATTCTTCATGTTTTGACAAGTCGAACTGGAAACAAAATCATTTGGGAACAACTAGAAATAAATTTGAGTAATTTGATGTGTTTTCCATCTCTATCTCTAACAAACACAAAGGACAGTGTTCAGCAATTTTTATATTGCATAGGTATACTCTCAAGTTCTTCTCTCTCCTTTTTTTAAATTTCTTTCTATTTTACTACATATCTTCCAGATTTATCCTTTTGCTGCTTTTTCTGTCTCCTCACATGCACTCTTTCTGATTGTTTGTGGTTTTCTTTTTTTCTGTGCAAATATGAATTAAGCAATGCCTCAGTCCATCTTTTTTGAACTCCCAGTTGAATTAACTGGATATCAGGAAAAATAAGCCCTCCACCCTATCCTTCTCCAAACACTGCATCTCTGCAATTACTTTATGTAACTGAGGTTGGTAAAAAGCAGTTAACACTGGAAAAGAAGTTTCTGAATAATAACAGACATAATAACATAGTGCTGACAGATCCTGATTGACAGAAAGAGACAGGTCTTCCCATTAAGATAAAACATGAAAGCTAGTGGGGATGACAGTGGTAATAATACTGTAAAGCTCAGCTTCTGGCCCTTTGCATTTTAGAGATGATAAAATTCTGTGACTTTTTTATATATATGTATATATTTATATATATAGGTCAGAGTTAAAACACTTAATCTAATTAGCTGCTTACCCTCAAAGGAACTCACTTAACATTTGTGTTAAGGCTTTTTCACTCCATTTTCTCCTACTTTTCTGGAGTATCAAAAGATTCTGGGAAGAGGCAAGGGACAAGAAAGCCAGTTAATCCCCTAATGGTCTTTCAGCATCAAATCAGAATTTCTCACATGGCTTCAAAAGAAACCTAACAGAACAAATATTGAGAAACTCAAACCTAGGCCAGTGCAAAATGCTTTAAGTGGACATATATACATGTATGTACACATGTAGATAAATGAGCATCATCTCATCTGTTGTATGCTGACATTTCCTCATCAATTGCTGTCTTCTTGTACTCATATCTGCTGATGATTGGTGGAAATTTTTAGCTGCTGGAAAAAGTGCTGTGTTTCCACCTCTTAAATGAAACATTTTGATTTGGGTTTTTTTGAGTTGAAGCAACAATCAGAACTACTTTAAACAACCAAGTGACAAACTGGATGCCTTTTGCACTCTATTGACAAATTATATTCACATCTGCCCACATTTTATACATAGAATTATTTTTAACAAGGCATGGAGGCACTTTATTGTAATAAATAGTATCTTCAGGCTGGTTGTAGGCACACTGAGATCCAGTCTTGGTTCTATCCAAAGCAGAAAAAAAACGTTATTCCTTTCATCCTCAGTTTCCTCCTTCCCAATAAAGAATGTGTTCCTGAGAGCACAGATGAACTCTTAGTATGTATTTGAATAATACATATCACCAGTATAGCTTGCTTTGGCTGATCTCCTATTTCCTAATATCCTCAGAGTATTCTGAATATTCTTGAATCTTCTGAATATCCAAAATACAGCTGTTGACAACTGGGGTCCAAATACTTATCCCATAAATCACAAGATAAGCAAAGGGCTTGCCATAAATACACTTGTCTCTGCTTCCCTCCTTCCTCAACAAAAGATGAGGGGATAAAAGGTTATCTTTGCGGCATGCTCCAAGTTCCAATAAATTGGGGTTGTGCAGTTCAAGCTGGGGTCTGAATTACAAACCTAAAAATGATCTTCCAACCACTGCAGTTTGTTATGAAGCAACAGCATTTCCTTAACCTTAGCTGATCCCTCATGCAACAGCAGCAGAACATCTGTCCTGCTGTGATACTTTGAATTGCACTTGCAGAACTCCAGTGAGGTAAAGTCTTCCATTTTCTCTACAGAGAAACTAAAGAATCAGAGAGATTGTTTTGAAACCTGTCTTGCAGAGTGGGATCTGGTATTCTGTGTTAGTATTTGGTAATTTACACAACCCAAGTTTTGCCCTCAGATTGTTTCTGGACATATTTTAACCTTTGTCCCTCTTCTGACAGACTTAACGGCACCTCTGAAGGTGTCCAGGAAACAGTCTAAAGGTCAAATTCATGAGCTCCTTTTTCCAGTGATACTGTAGGTCACCCAGGTGCATCAATTAGAAGCTTATATGGCAGTGCAACCATTCCACTCCTGGTATGGGAGGTGTATTCTGGCCCTGATCCATCCAACATTTTGTGAAAAGGTCTAAGGAGGGAACACATGGGGCAATACAGGTTTTCAAAGAACTTTACACACTTTTCATTAGCAAATCTTTACACATTTTTTCATTCATAAGATTAAGTCTGAAGAAAACCAAGCCAAGAGTAAAACAACATTTTGGTTTCTGCATAAGGAAACATCCTGACCACAAGACTGGAGATTTTTATCTCTTGTCCTTCTCTATCACAGAGTTTCTCACTGCTAGTTGCAATTTTTCTATGTAAAGGTTTATAAAGAATGTCCTAAAGAAACCCCATGATTAGGAAACTCTCTTGGCATATGGACCTCTAGATCCAAATCACTCTCACTGAAGGACCTACGCCTTCTTCTTCCTAGGCAAGTGTCCAGGGACACTGAAACATGTGAGAGGTAAATGGCCCACTAGGTGTATGGATAATTTCAGAATACACTGATGAGAGATAAGCAGAAAGACCACAGGATACTTTAAAGGCTTCTTCAAGTGCTGGATGAAACTCAAGTGCACTTTAGATCTGAGCAGTTTGGATGCTTTGTTTAGGGCTGAAGAGACTGAATTCCAAGCAGATAATTTATTTGTCACTAAGGAATAAATTATATTTGAAGTGTTTTCTGAGACATAAATGTCACAGACTTTTCTCCAAAAGTAAAACAGGGCTTACATTTGCTTTGAAATTGTGTCTAGAGCCTTCAGAGCTATAAGACCTTCATAGCTGGTACCAATCTGGAGATTAAATATAGTTCTCCAGACACTGAAAGGAGCTTGGACCTCTCATCGCATGACTGCGCGAAGGCCTCCCAGATAGACAGATACGGGATAGAGGCAAAGCAAAAGCAGAGAACTTATAAAATACTTATGGAGCAACAATTTATGTCTGCATTAGGATATCTGAGGTACTCCCCTTTGAGACAATGGACATGCTGTTAAATAATTCATTTATTTTCCCTAAATATTATCAAAGCTTATCTCTCAGATCTCCACTTGAGAGTGGAAAGAAGTACTTGCCACTCAAAAAGGACCTTCCAAGTCTGATCTACTCTCTATTTGACCAATGTCAACTTAAACTAGAAAAAAACACAATCAACATAAACCAAAATAAAATAAAAATAAGCCCAGAAACAAACAAAAAACGAACAAACAGAAAACCAAACCAAATCAAAAAACCCCAGTGCTAATTATCATCTCCTCCTTATTGTAACATAAGTAACAAAACCTAAAGAACACATTTTGGCTCCCTCCCTTGTGGATATTTCAGGGTTGAATTGGCAGCAAATAATTGATAACTACTGGCAAGAGTAGAGCTACTGCTTCTAATCAGGAACTTGAAGTTCCTCCAGGACCTTGTGCTGGATTCCTGGCAATGAATTTGTTATTAAATGACAAATATGGAATAAAGGGAAAATAAACATACAAAATATTTTTTGGAATTCACCTCATTCTGCTCTCCACTGTCATCAAAATGTTACTTCATCTGTTCAGGATCATATACTTCTCATTTTGGGGAGTTGGACAACTGCAGTGCTAGCTCCCAAATTCAAAGGATTAAATGTATCAGAATCTTTCAGGGAAGTTGAACATCTTGACTATGTAACATAGGTCAACATGTTTCACAAGATTAAAATCAATTTACTTGAACCAGCAAAAGATATGGCAGAAGAATAATGCACAGAATGGCACAGCTGTTAATTCTTACTCTTCCATCCAATCGTCTGATCCAATTCTCACTCAAAAGGAGTCTTTCCAATTAGTTTAACAGAAGATGGATTGGACCCACAGGGTTGATCCAAATTGCAATGAAGTGCCCAGGAAACCTTTGCTAATTTCTGTAAGCAGTAAATGAGCTCCTTATTTAGTATAAACAAAACTGATACTGAAAGGGATTGAAATGGTGGACAGGTTTTTGTTGATCTTTGCAGAAAAATTTATCTTATTCTAGATTTCTTTTTCCAGATTGATCAGAGTTACCTGAAAACAAACATTATTATTCAGAAGCCAATGCATTTTGGAGCAAAGCCTAGCAAAGATTCCATCTTTATCAGAGAGAAAATCTATTTTACAAGTTTGATAGAACAAAATGTTCAAATAATTGCACAGATTGGTGGAAACATAAATAAAAAAAATTCAGTTAAATTTCCTTTCCATAACCATAGGTCTAAAATTGTTAGTTATACTTCTTTTTTTGCCTCTCTACTTTTTACCTGGGATAACCTAGAATAATAATCCTTAACAGAAACATAAAAGAGGATGCCAGCTGGAAGGATGAGAGGATGGAAAGTTGAACTCTGATCTCATCTGTGACTTTGATTCATAAAACCTTGAGCAAGAGTTGTTATGTTACAGACTTAGATGTCTACAGATGTCTTCATTCGTTTACTTCCCTAGATTTTTTTTATAGGCAGTGCAAAGACAGAGGAATTTGTGGAGCATTGTTCATTTGAGATATTTTTTACACTTACCTTAGAAAGAGCTGAGTCATATCTCCAAAGTGCCTAATTCTCTCTAATGACTATAAAGACTTTCTAGACAAACAGTTTAGGTTTAAATATCCCTACCTGCATGCATAAATCCTACTCAGGATGGAGTCTTCCACCTTTTTTTCTATCTTATTCTTTACTTTCCTCAAAAGTTCCACTGTTCCAGACAAGAATATATTTAGCTGCAGAGCAACTTCATCTTGCTGAACATTGAAGAGACAATATTCATATGCTCCATGCTTTGAAATGGCTGTGGAGGGAATCGCTGAGAGCGTTAGATCTTTATGCAAAGGACATTTCACAGATTTTTCACTTGTGTCACTTGGATACAGCTATAGCTATATTTTAGGCTTTCTTCTAACCTTACTATGATCAGAAAATTATGTTGCTTTTCCTCAGGATTCAGTTGTAATGAGGTTGTTCCTCTTTGCTCTATTGCCTTCCTGGAATTGTACATCTGAACTGTGCCTCTAAATTATGTACAAGTTCTTGAGAAGGGGGTAACCTCACAGAGTGAGCACATTTGCCCTTTTGCTTTCTTTTCTGGGGTGCTTACATCACCCCAGCTTCTCTGCTGGTGGAAGGATACTGTGCTATTCAACTTCTCAGCTATCTCTGCCTCCATTGGCCTATACTTGGTTTTGCTCTCACAAGCCTTTATCAAAGTAGTTCCAGCAATCTCCCCAAGTCACTAAAGTGTTAATACATATGAAGAATAGCTCACTAACTATTAGGGTATGCACCATACAAAGACACATATGGGAGGATGTATGTCCTCAAGTATTCTTATTTCCTACCTCTGGATAGTTGCAGCACGTTAAGTATCCTATACTGTGTCATCCAATGGTATAATTCATACCTGTAACATTAAAGTTTGCTTGATTCCTTTCAGCAAAGACAGCTAAATCTCTGGTGCCTCTTGCTTTTTACCCATACTCATATCTACATTTTACAGCAAAACTTTTCTTCATTGATCATTAAGGCTGAACCAGTGATACTGCCTACAAGTCAGAGGCGTCAACAATATATTTTGCTCAAGTATCTGCTTGTGTTGTATATGTGATTAAATTTTATGGTTAGGAAGGAGTTGTTTTTACATCTCCTTCTCTATCAAACCATTTTATAAGAACAATCTATTTCTTCAACCTCTTTCACACAACATCAACTTAAGCAACCACTGAACATGCAATAGATCTTTCCCACCTCTAATTTCTGAGATTTATTTATTGATTCCTATGGCAAGGGAGGAACAAAACAGTAAGAAAAATATATGACTCTTAATAGCTTGATTTCAATGATAGTCATGTTTGAGCCTTTTATTGCTGGGTAATAATAACTTTTTTATGAATGTTTGGGGATAACATATGTTTCATTACCTTGCTCCTCATGGGGGGAACCGTGAACAAAATATTTTATATACATTCTTGTTATAAAACTTAAAATAAATCAAGTTCCGCTCTTAGTTTGGTTAAAAATACTCTTGCCACAGGTTGGTTTCAGTGCTCCAGGATGAAGATCCCAGAACAACAGCCAGTTGCATAGATGTAACACTCATATTACCCCTTGTATTGTAAAAATTGTTCAAACCTAAAGCCACTGAGAGTCCTCTGGGGAAGTAGAGCTTAATAATGCAGGCACAGAAATGTACTAACTTATAGCTATTGCTCTGTAGATGGCTTAAAACATGGGCAAAGGACCTCTTACCTATTAGCACCTGCTTCAGTAGCCATCTTGATTTTCCTGCCTGACCATCATGGTCATAAACAAAACGAATTCTATCCCGAGTCAATCACAAGATGCCAGAGTAGCCAAAAGATCCTGATTCAAAGCTCTCTGAAGTTCAAATTCAACTTCCTTTGCCTTTGATGGCATCTTAGTCAAAGACCTATTTGACTATTTCTACTTATCCCAAGTTCACTTGAACTCATATTGAAGTGAACTTTTATTGAAGTGTTGGAGCAGGTCCAGAGAAGAGCAACCAGACTGGTGAAGGGACTGGAACACAAGACCTATGGGGAGAGGCTGAGGGAGCTGGGGTTGTTTAGTCTGGAGAAGAGGAAGCTTAGAGGTGACCTCATCACTCTCCATAACTACCTGCAGGGAAGTTATAGCCAGGTGGGAATTGGTCTCTTCTCCCAGGCAGTTAGCAATAGGACAAAGGGGCATGAGCTTAAGCTCTACCAGGGGAAATTTAGGCTGGAGATTAGAAAGAAATTCTTTACAGAGAGAGTGGTCAGGCATTGGAATGGCCTGCCCAGAGAGGTGGTGGTTTCACCGTCCCTAGAGGTTTTTAAACTGAGATTGGACGTGGCACTGAGTCCCATGATCTAGTAAACGGACCCAACCCAATCGATTCTATGATTCTATGATTCTATAATTTAACTCTGTGAAAATACAGCTATAGACAAAAACATGATTCATCTCTATAGTGCAAACTCTAGTTGGTTCCTACTTAGAAACACATCCAAGTGATTTTGACTGACCACTTTCAGCTGGAAAACTAAGAGTTGACTTTGAGGGCTGGCATGTTGGCCCCAAGTCCAAGAGAGGAACATGTATCTTGATTTAATTAGTACAAAGTCAGTACCAAAAAGTTCTTAAAGCTTTTGTTTACTCAGATGCAACCTATTTTAAGTCTTGTGTTTAAGTAGCTTAATTGCTATAGATTCCACACATAAGCATTTGATAAATATAAATTTCTCAGTAGGCAAAGATAATTGCCTACTGAAAGTATCTATCCTTTAATTATATCAAGTTAGTAGAGTGACGGCAGTTCTTAATGTAAGCACCTTAAGCTGATGTCCAAGTTTTTGCACAACAAGAATTGCACTAGAATCACAGAATAAAATCATAAAGGCTGGAAAAGACCTTGAAGATGATTTTTGCCTGACTTTCTCTTTGCTGGTATGCATTGCTCCTGAATTTGGAGGAGGTGATCCTTTAATATTAACCTGATATCTTGGGCTCCTCTTCCTTCGAGGGCTTTATCCCATGGTATGCTACCACGCTGATTCCTGAAGAGGTCAAATTCTGCTTCTGTAGTCCAGGGTAGTGAACTGAGTGTGTGCCCTCCTCACTGCCTTGAGGATCTCAAACTCCACCTTTTCCTGGTGACTGCAGCCAAGGCTGCCCTTGACTTTCACATTCCCTACCAGCCCCTGCTTGTTGGTGAGAACAAGGACATACAGTATAGCACCTGTCGTCACTGGATTCTCTGTCATTTGGAGAAGGGTGTTATCATCAAAGCATTCCAGGAACCTTCTGGTTTGCTTGTGCCCTGTGTTGCCCTTCCAGCAGATATTACGGTGATTGAAGTTTCACATGAGGACCAGGACTTGTCAATGTGAGGTTGCTCCACTGTCTGTAGAGAGACTAATTTGATCATTCTTCCTGGTCTGGCAACCTATAGTGGACCCTCAGCATAGTGTCACCTGTCCCTGCCCTCCCTTCAATCCTGATCCAGTTGGCTCCTAATCCAAGAGGTCTGTGGCAGAGCTCCATGAACTACAGTTGGTCATTGACATAGGGTGACAATTACGTGTCTCCTTCGTCTCCCCTTCCCGTCCTTCCCAAAGAGTCTGTATTCTTCCATTCCAATGCTCCAGTCATAGGAGCCATCGCACCACATTTCTCTGATGCCAATAGGAGCACATCCCTGCAGGCATGTGCACAGTTCCTACTCCTCTTGTTTATTCCCTGTACTACCTGTGTTCACAGAGAGACATTTAAGTTGGTCCTTGATGAAGCCAACTCACTGGTTGGAGTGGCTGGAATTCCGTTGTGTTGCACTTCAGGTGGTCTCGTTCATATTTTCTATCCTGAAACAACCTCCTAGAGAGTTCTACAGCCAGGAATTCCCAACACAGGATGCTGAACTGCCAATAGTGGAAGAGAAGGCAGAGCATCATTGCCTACATACCATCTGAGAATAAGGCCTTCAGAGACTAGCATGAGACACCCTGGGTGCAACTCTTAGGAAGCTCAGGAGGACAATTTAATACTGGGGGTTTTTCCAATTTTTATATCTTATATTTCTCTATTTCTGTCACCTGTGAAATATCCTGTCACTTTTTCACTTTATTTTCATTCTTGCTGTGAGCTGTATGTCTACGCTGAGAGAATGCCTGCTGTCAATTTTGTCAAAAGGATTTCTGGAACAAAAGAAACATTTTTGTTGTTCCTTACTCCCACACAGAGCATTAACAAGAGCAGGATAATGGATTCCTATGTACCTACCATGACATTCTTCCTATATAAATGCATATACTGTACAGTGCTTCTAACTTGCTAACAACTACAACCCATTTCTGTATTGATACCATAATATATCCTCAGCATTTACCATTAATTCTCAACAACAAGTTATGTCCTACACTGCAGTTGTTATGCTTTAATCTCTATTGGGAGCAGAATAATGTGATGTGCAAAGAAGATGCAAGGCTCTTGTTATGTCCATTTTTACATTAAAATCCCATTGCAATGCTGCCAAAATCTAAGACAATCTTGAGAAACTATATACTGCAAGACTGAACATTCGAGGGCAAGAGAGTCAGAAGGAGACAAACTATATGTTTTGTGAATTTTAATTTTAGCTTGTTTTTCTTAATCAAACCTACAATTCTGATAAAACATATCAGGGTAAAAACATGTGGAGATGCTATTTATTTAAGCCTCAGCTGTGCAATTTAAAGTCAGTAAAACATTCAGAATAGCCACCAAAGTTAATATCACTGAGTGTTCACTGATGTGAAATAAAGATGGCAAAATCTGAATTTCATTTTTTTTGCTCGCTACATAGAGAAACACAAAACAAAGGAACTTAGAGTGAGGAAACACCAGATTGGTTTTCCCATTCATTTCATATGGTATCACACACTCAGTTTTCTAAAGGTTTCTGAAGTTACTATGTTCTATAAATCTGAAAAAAAATAAACGTAAAACCCTGCAGATAGACTAATCTGCTGGAAAACTAAACCTCTCCTTGTGGCTCATAACTCTGTCCTGTGCAACGTCTGAGTTACTAGGAGAAACTTTGCAGCTTCTCCAGCAAATTCCCCCCAGAACTTCCCTGGTTTTATCCACATCTAGTTATTATTATAATGAGACTACTTGAAGAGGAAGGAAGAAACACCACCCTAATGTATTTACCTAAGAAATTGGCTCTATTTTTTCTCCAAAGTTTCAGAAGTTTTCTCATAGAGGGCATCAGCATCTTTTCATCATATTGGTAACAATATACATTAACATACATTAAATACATGAAAATATATTAAAACACTCACATTTAGGAAACTTGAGTATAGTGTACTGATAAAAAATATTTTCAAGAAGGGTAAGTCAGTCTCACTACACAAACATGAGTGCAATTGTAGTGATTTGTATCAGCTAAGGGACTGATATAAGTCAAAATATGACACTAACTTATATGTGATCTCTGTACCACCACAGTACTTTTACTTCAGTGTATAAATATGTAGCTTTGATTTTATTGCAAAGTCATACTAGCTCACAATATTTCAGCAATCTCTATTAATTGGTGACTAGCATGAATTTGAAATTATATGCAGTATGTTTGAGTTACAAGTTGCTGATGATTCAGCTCAAGTTTTCTAATTCTATTGCCATTACAAGAGAGATTAGAGAAAAGTCAAGAGAGCTTTTCTCAGAAGAAAACAGAAAAATCTTTACTGCTCACTAAACTGTCCTTATATGAACTATCTGATATGGCTGTGAAGCTTTTAACCAAGCATAACACACCTTTGTTGCTAGAATTTCACATTAAAGCATGGGATTCATGAAGCTAACAATTTCCAGATCACTCCACCCCCACCTCAATGAATGTTATAAATGACCTTTCAGGGACACTCCTGTGACTCCATGACAATCATGCCAGCCAGAGAACATTTCTCCAGGGTTTGGCTTGAGCGATATCAGGTTACTCCCTAATCCTGACCTATCATTAATCACTACAGAGCCAGACACACAAAAAAAATGTTAGCAATCAGATAGAAAAGTCTGGAAGGAAGGAGACTCCATTGCCTGACAGATGCAGAAGTGCTCTGGCAAGCTGTTCAGATTTGGAAAGCCCTCTTCGTCTAGTCATGCTCTCAAAGCAAAGACGATCAATAGAAAAAAATCAAATACATTATCTTTGTTTACATCCTAGGCACAACAGTGTAAAAATCCTCACCAGGCTAAGGAGCCTGACAGCATGTGATGGATGCCTGGTTCAAATGATGCCTTTGAAAACTTTCACAATGCTCTAACAGAGGACTCACTGCAGAATAAATGACTTTCCTTTAAATTAAAAGAGCCTGGGATGATAAGACAGACAGTGAAAAATTTGCACTATAAATTCAATATATTCAAATGCTTCTAGTGCTAAAGAGCAATTGTTAGTGGTGAAAACACATCCAAGATTACCTTTGACCCAAGGATGTTTTGGTTATCAATATTGAGAAAGCTGTGACATTTTATTTTGAGTTATTTTTTTCTACTTACAGAACATGCTTGCAATAAACAATAGAAATGTGCTTCAGGCTTGAACTAGCTATGCTGGCAATCCATATAAAAATAATATATAAAAATCCAATGGAGGCACTCATGTGTGCATTGTGTATTATTCTTAAGTGCATACTGAGAGTGTACCAGTATACCTATTTGGTATATTAAGTGTGGTATGAAGCTTTGGTATAACAGGAGAAATATCTGGAGGTGTAAATATTACCAAAGAAATAGACTTTCTCTAGATAAAGTACCTATATTTCGTGCAAAGTATGTGGGGTTACTGGTAAATGAAAGTTTAATCTTTTTTGCAAAATATGCACACTCGTGCTCTTCCCCATATATTACTAAGCTAAAAGTAAAGAAAGCTATTTGGAATAAAGTAGAACAACTGTCAGAAACACTTTTGTGCCTCTCTGGTCAATAAGTAAACCCTTACTAAGCAAGCATAGCTCCATGACCTCCAGACTGGACGTAGATACACCTACATTTAGATTACCTGGTATCACACCTGAAAAACAAACTTCAAGTTATTTCAGCCACCACATGCATATCAAAATAAAAAACATATTTAGGAGCTGTGCCCTAAATGTAAAACTTTTGACAACATATTTATATTCCCTGCTGAGATGGTTACATACTTCTCAAAGACGCTATCCTAAACAATCAGAGTGGAAAACTGCCTCATGCTATAGTGGTTTTCCAAAGACCAGACTCAGTAAAGGACTGTGAAGGACCTCATTATAGAGAAGACAGCAAGTCAGGTGGAAATTGCTTACTTTCAGGTCACCTTAAACTCTCTAGGAAGACTTTTTATGTTTTTTTTCATTAAAACAATCCATATTTTCAAATTCCTACTGTTTCTTCCTATAAGTATCTTGTTGGTAGATTGCTTAACTGAAAGATTTAGTTCTTCTAGAACACCATAATATGTGTAACACATATTCACATGTCATATCTATCATGATTCATGGTGATGGCCATTTTGTACAAGGGAAATGGAGATTAAAAAGAGACTGAAAACTTGTGGGAGTTACACAAAATAAGAAAATACTAGTTCAAAATGTAAAACAAAAATCAATTTGGCCGAGGTATTACACCATGAGCCATTCAGCACTAAAGACTATCATCGTGTAATCTACTGGGAAAACGAACAAAATACATTAACTTGAACTTTCATTACTGCCAAATTACAATATGAAACCCCAGGTTTCTGTGTTCATTTCTTGTCTTGGAGTTTCATTCATTGTCCACATGGATATCTCAAAGACATCACAGGAAGATGTTGTAATAGGAATCCGCAAAAGATGGGAGAGTGTCTTTTGGTTTTTCGGTGGCTTTTCTTGGTTGCTTTTTTTTTAGAGGGGTTGGGGGATCTTTTGGTTTGTTTGTTTGTGTTTTTTTTTTTTTTTATTGGTTGGTTGGCTTTGTTTGGCTGGTTGGTTTTTTAGGTTTTTTTTCCCACTTAGTGTAATGGAGTTTGACAGAAATATATTTGTTTTAAAATTTGTCTAAGGAATGCCAAGGAAAAGAAATATTAGGTACCTAAGAAAGACTGAGATTCAGCCTTTAATTTGATCTGTCCTTTACTTCCCTCATCTTACTCTTCAGCAGACTTCCAGGTGTCTAATCTCTGTGCAATCTCATCCTCTGCATGGAGAAGAGGTGTTCTAAGCAGACTGAGATTCATAGACCTCCTGTTGGTGTACTGCTTTTCATAATCTATAATTTTTGAATAATGAATATATAATTTAGTTCAGTTTGAACACTCTTTGGCTAATAATGAATTTTGCCCTCAGAAAAAGTCTTAATAAATAAGACCTTTTTTTTCCCTAGTCACTTTGCACCTTGTCTGAAAACACTCAAGCAAGAATAAAAATGTTTAGTGGATTTTCAAATGCTAGGAATATATTCAGGAATTTCTGATTCTTTTGGAAAGTATCAATCTTCAGTTCATCAGAAAGCTCTCAAGCAATGGTCATTCATTAAATTTTCATAATTATGATAACAACAACATCAATAATATTATTATTTTCACTTAGGTCACAGGATGGACCAGAACCTCAATCCCAAATTTTTAATTCTCTATTGAACGTCACAGCTCACTTTAGACTTGACATCAGCATCCTCCTCCTGCATATGAGTAAACCTAACTACATGATGTGCTGACTCTGGCAACCCTTTATACCTTGCTGTTCCAACAGAGTTATTGAAAATGAAATTGGGTTGTCTCTACTTTAATCAAGGGTGAAAGCAAGACAAGTTACAAAGGAGTGGGAATGATCTGTGCAAATTGTTGACTGCTGCAAATCCTGCTCCATAACTGTATTTTGTTCTACGGTAGTTATTTGAATTCACTTAGTAGTCAGAACACATAATTTCTGAAAAGAAAAATAATTTACAATTGAAGGTAATGGTGTGTTAATAAAATATAAATCTGCTGGCTGTTGAGGCTCTTGGATAGTAAAACAGACAATTATTGCTCAGAATGTTCCAGTGAAAAATAAAAAGCTGTTTTCTTTTGAAGTATTTGCTTAAACTGTATTACTTGGTTAGTTCAAAATTGGCAGAGATATGTTATTGGAATTTTGTTTCAGCAGAGAACTGAAAAGATTTGAGTTTTGAATTATGGGAGAGGGAGAAAAAAAAGACCACCATCAAGCAATGCAGTTTAATGACCTCAGGTGATGGTCTGCCTAGCAAATATGTTTTTTCTATCCCTCAGTGTTATGTTCAACAGTAGATGCCTTCGCAAACTGGTTTATAAAAAGATTAAGGGTGGGATTAAACAGAAAGTGAGGAAGTTAAGGTTACTGATAGGGTGTTTCGTATCTGTTTTTCTCATCAAATGGCTAGAAAAATGTTAGCAAGCCATGTGGTGCTTAGGGTTGAGAAAGTGAGTGATATTTAGATCTGAGGATGATTTTGTCTCCTAGCCATCAGGGATCTCTTTTATGATCTTAAGTAATTCTTCAGTCCCTCACCCTATTTGTACCACATTGGTAACTTGAATTTTCAGTCAGATTTGTTTCAAAGTCTGTTAAAGCCAACAAAAATGGAAAAAGCTGATACATTTCTTCATATGCAATTGGTAGCTCTAGTATGCTAAAAATAATCTAAAATTTTTTCAAACTCAGTATTTGAGAATGGAAAGCCATGCCAAGGATATTTCCACCTGGAGAATTCTTGTGTACTGGTGTTTCTGTGTACTGTAATAACAGAAAGGATTTATCATAAGAGTGTGTAAAAGTGCTACACTGTCAAATGTTTTATGGAGTATGAAACTGTAAGTGTCAACACAGTAATAGTAAGATAGGAGTTGTAGTATGGTTAAGAGCGATCAAAATAAATAAATTCAGACAACTGTCTGGATGCATCATAAAACCAGAGAGTTCATAATAGTTGTGCCTCCATGCCAAAATGAAAATAAACCAGAGAACAGAAAGTGAGTAATTATGGTACTTTAGGGTCTAGCATACAACACGCAGTACTGGGGAGCTGTCTGTAGCAAAGCTCAGACTGAAAGCTCTTAGAAGGGATTCCTTTTTTTTGGCCTACATGATTAAAAAGAGAAACAAAATATGAGGCAATCTACAGCAATTTCACTCTCAGTCTTAAAATTCAGTCTCATTGTAATGATGCTTCTACCTGTCCATGGAACCTGTGGAGCCAAAACAAGTCTCTGTTTCCCCCCTAATAAAATCTTTGGCACCCAATTCATTGTCATGGTACAGAGCATTAACACTGCAAAACGCAGAAGAACTATTCAAATTTTTTTTTTATTAGCCTTTATTAATTGGATGACAAGAGTCTTTAAGGAAAGTGATTTAGAATCACATAAAAGTAGATTTGCAGAATTTTCAGTCTTGATATCTGCAATTGGGAAATAACTGTTAAAAAGCCTGCACAAGCATGTAACACTCTATATATTTTGTTTAATATATGTAATTTTTACATATGCAATATATGTTTTATATATATTTATGATATATAATATTATGATACATAATATTATTGGGGGGGAAAAAAGTTACATCCTACAATTCCATTTTTACATGCTCGGTTTCAGATGGCCAAAATACAGGTCTTCAGGTATAATGACATCTTCTGAAACACTGCTTGTTTCCCCTACCAGGAACACCTTTTAGCACAAAATTAATTCAAATGCAAGAACAATGCCAGTATTTGCTGACTCAAAGCTGGATATAAACACAAATATTTTGCTGAATAAGTGCCACATTTTTCAGTTCTCCACCAGGGAACTAACACACATTCAAAGGACAGAATATCCTAAGGTGCAGTGATCCAAACCAATTTTCATTTTACAGGGTATATTCATGCACTTAATTTAATCAAATCTCACCCCATGAGTGAGGTCTTGTAGAAAAATTACTTCAGTGGGTTAATTTTGGAATAATAGGAGCTAAAGATATCCTCAGTGTGAAGGGGCTCATTTCTTATTGTGGGATGGTTGTAATTGAACTTCCATAGGCAATTGTTTCATTCCATTTGCTTCGTGTCACTTCTGTCCTTAGATAAATTGAAGTTCTCTTTGTATATGAATTTAAAATTCAAACATGGTTTAAGTTCAGAAATACTCTTTCCCCTCCAGTGTATAAAAAAGGATGGATGATATTCATCCATTGCCTTTAACAGAATTATTTTTTGGATGTACTTAGAACACAGAAGCTCAAAAGTATTTTTCCATATATGACACATTCTTGACTTTGGTTTCCTAAAACTTGTGCAGAAAAATTCTTCTTATACAGAACTGCTGGGAAAAAAAAATCACATTCACAGATATTTCTCTTATAGTGACAGAATAAATAACAAATATTTTCCTTCACTAAAAAATTCAGAACAGAAATCAAAATATCCTGTACAGAATTATACAAATGAAACTGCCTCATTCAGAGTTCACCACTGGTGATTTCTGTATCTGCATCTGGGCAGGAGTTGTTAAGGTTTGTTTAATTATTACTTGCACCATAATATAGTCCACAGAGAAAAATTAATTGCAAAATGTATCCATCTTACAGGGAAAGTAATATCAGCTAGGATAAAAGCTGAAGCTTTTCCAATTAAAGCTGCTGTCAGTAAAGTGCAGAATGTGATTGCAAATGCAAAAAAGCACTTTAACTTTAGCTGTACTGCAAATACACCATGGATTGGGGATGTGAGCACCATCTGTCCAAATACTGGCCAAACTGATCTTTTAAATAATTATATAGATTCAAACACAATCACCATGACATGCACTGTAATCTTGGTTCAAGGTTCTTTAAGACAAGCAAAAGCTCTGTTTGTCCATGAAGGACTAAGTAATGAGTCACTTTCTGGGTATTTCTTCAACCCATTTCCATTGCATTCATTGGCTACATGTCTGAATATGGGCTCAATGGAGCTGAGGGAAGAAGAGGAGCAGAGTTATATCCACACTCCTTTTATGTGGTAATCCCATTTTAGCCCCAAGAGAGAACAGGCTGTCTCCAACTGATATTAATTGTCCTAGCTCCCATATTTTCATTTTGACATTATGAATATTATTATTAGTTATTAATTTTATTACTTTTTAGTCTATTGTCTCCTTAAGAAATTAGTCTAATGGACCAAATAGAAAGGTATTGGCTATTTTTACCCAAAAATTATTGAAAAGAATGATGTAAAGTAGTGACTGGCTTTTTTTGAAAAGTGACAAGCTGATTGCTCCTATTACTTTTCAAACACTTCTAATGTTGATTAAGGCATTAAGATTTTATAAGATTTTCCAGATCACAACACAGGCGTGTATTGAATTGCTTCTCTAAATATTAACTTTTTCTGAATATGGATGCTAAATGAAGCTAGATGTAGTTAACGCACCTGAGCAAAGGGATGCCATTCAGCAGGACTTGGAAGAGCTCAAGAAGTGGGCCCCTGAGAACCTCATGCACTTCAACAAGGGCAAGTGAAAGGTCCTGCACGTGGGTCAGGGCAACCCCAAGTATCAATACAGGCTGTGGAATAAAAGGATTGAGAACAGCCCTGCAGAGAAAGATTTTGGGGTGCTGGTGGATGAAAAACTGGACATAAGCCAGTAATGTGTGCTCACAACCCAGAAAGCCAACTGTATTCTGGGCTGCATCATGCAAAAAGGTCGAGGGAGTTGATTCTCCCCCTCTCTCCTTTGCTCTGGTGACACCCTACCTGGAGTACTGTGTCCATCTCTGGAGCCCACAACACAGCAAGGCCATGGAGCTTGGGAGTGGGTTCGGAGGAGGCCATGAAGATGATAGAGGGTTGGAGAACCTGTGCTGTGGAGACAGGCTGAGAGACTTGGGGCTGTTCATCCTGGAGAAGAGAAGGCTCCAGGAAAACCTTATAGCACATTTCAGTATGAAAAGGTAGCCTGTAAGAAAGATGGGGACAAACCTTTCAGCAGGGCCTGTAGTGACAGGACAAAGGGTTGTCATTTTAAACTAAGAGTGTAGGTTTAGACCAGATATAGGAGAGAAATGTTTTACAATGATTGTGGTGAAATACTGTCCAGAGAGAAGCTGCATCTCTAAAAACATTCAAGGTCAGATTGGACAGGACTTTGAGCAGCCTGGTCTAATTGAATATTTCCCTGCTCGTTGCAGGGGGGTTGGACTAGATGACTTGCCTTCCAACACAAACCATTCTATGATTCTATGATTCTAGTGTCATGACTTTTGGTTGTGTAGGAGTCCACTGTAGTTAGTCAATGCTATTAGTAGGTGAGCATTTCTAGAAATGCCTTGGTCTTATGTAAGTTTTACTGACCACGGATTTCATCCAACATTTTGAATTGTGGAGCTAGGAATGAATCAGAGAGCACATACAATACAATACTTTAAGTCATAGCTGGAAGTTTTATAGAAAAAACAGAGGATTCCCAGCTTGGATGCACTACTCCAAACCTCTTTCCTCTGGGAAGTACATTTTTTCAAGCAAAGGTCAGGAAGAGCCAATATGTCAATATGTCAGTTTATCTGTTAAGCAGAGTTCAGTCTTTTGCAAAATGTAGAAGTTTGAGTTTAGTCCTACTGCATTTTAAACTGCAGCCGTACCTACATATTCCAAAGGTACTCTGTACCAGCTGAAGATCTCCACCCAGGTTTGTAATAAATCTAGATTGTGAAAACAAAGTATAGGTTTATTGGCAAAAAAATATCCTTTCAACAATAGCCAGAACGAACAACAGTTGTTATGGAGAGGATGCAATAAAAAAAGACGTAAGAAAATCTTTCCCCAGAGCACACTTTCAATTCCAACAAACTGGGTCTTGGAGAAGTCCTGAGATGGTAATAATATCTCTCTGCTCAATACCCTGTGACAAATTTTCTTCCTTGAGTGTTCCCAGTAAATTTTTTAATTCATATAAACTTAATACTAATAGACATTAATTTCACAGCCTATTTATATATGTTATAAATATTATTCTATGAACTTGTCAGCTATTCTTGATAACAGATGCTGAAAGCTCAATACTAGAACATCCCTTATAAAAGAAGCCTATAGGTTTCTTTCAGAAGTCAGTACTTAAGAGATGTAGAAGGAGCTGAGACTTCTTCCTGAGGCTCATTTAGTATTCAACAACTGTATGTGGGTTCCACATTCCAATTAAAAGACATCTGCACAACACTCCAAAATTCTTTACAAACTCCATGGTATAAATCTCAAAACAAATTAATTTTAATGAAAAGGAGGCATTTAATTAATTTTGATTTGTGTACAATTGTAAATGGGCAACTAGGAAAAAAATTATCGGTGTCACGCTCAGGAATGGTGGGGGGGAACAGCAGCATTTTTGGGAGCCGACTTCTTTGCATTAAGAAGTCCCTATTCAAAAGCTCGTTCTTAAATAGAAAAATGAGGAGGAAAAAAGAACAAAAATGTGAAGTTGTTACTAACCAGCTGTTGACTTCGAATATCTTTTAATGAGGAAGCTATAAAGCTGTTGTAATAAGAAACTTTCTTTTGCTAATGCTGTAAATCCAGGAAATTTACCTGTCAAAATAGTATACTTTTGTACAAAATCAAGTAAATGTAAGTAAGCTGGCATCCTCATTTGCCTGGTTAGGCCATTACCAAAAAGCAACTGTGTTATCCCTTGATCATACAGTTAAATAAAGATAGAAAAGCATTCTGAAAGACATCACACCATTTACTACTTGCTATTCATCTATCTTGATTGTATTATTAAAATGATCTTGACATAATATTTGCATTATTTTTTGTTCCCCAACAGTCTAAGACTTATAATGTATACATTGCTTTTCTGTGTTATCGAGGCATTTTGGTAGTATTGTGCATTTTCCTTCCCAATATCACAATGCTATTTTGTGGAAATAAATTAACAAAAATGACCAGGGCATAACCTCTCTTCTTATGCATAATTTATATCACTCCATAATTAATAGATGTTTCTGAGACACAAATTAATCATTCTAAGTAATGAGACTTTTCCTAAGAAAAATGTGTTCCATCTCACACCAATGCATGAGTTATTTGAAAGTATTTATTCCTTTTAAATTACCAGCATGTAAAAATATTTAATAAGCATCATCACTTTGTTATCCTTTAGATATTTATTTGTATATACTTGTTTTCATGTGTAATGATTTGATTTCTGTTTTGTTGGTTACTCTCTCTTTTATTGAGAATAAGAATATCTTTGGATAAATTACACATGAAGTTCTTTATTGTTGCTGAAATCTACTCGAGGTTTTGAAAATCATACCCTGCAGCAATTCACATTCAAATAGGGTAAAGATCACACCTCTTGTTAAATTCTATGCTTTATTTCCTCTATACTGGCATCTTGTAATAAGACAATAAACAGAATGACCCTGGAACTGAGGAGAGGTTTTGCTGTATTGTAGCTGGTGTTCATTGGCATAGATCCGGCAAACATGAAGCTGAGTTTGTTTACAGGTCATGAAGGCTGAAGACACTGCTGAATTCTTTATTTCAGCTCCTTTTTTTAATTACACTTCTTGATATGAGCATGGCCCTTGGAATGGTGCATGCCTGGGTCACAGGGGCAGTACACAGAGGAGTGAGTAAAGAGAGCTCCAGACAGTCCTTTGACCTGAGCCACTTGGTTGTGGTATAGCTTATGCATATTTACCTAAAAAGAGTAACTCTCTTTCTTGCTTACAGGAAGAGTTATTATCCATAAACAAGTGGTGAGAAACTACCAGCCATCAACAGCTAAAACCATGCCAGAGAGCATGCCAATAATTAAACAGTAATTACAATCGTGTGCCAGAGCTTACCCCCATACTAATTTTATTAATTAGTATAGAAGTCAGTTAAAGGTTTGGGGATAGAAACCTGACTGACAAGCTAGGGTAGTAAGAACAGCAATTCCTGACCCAAAAACAACACAAGGCTTAGTGTGAATACAGTTGGCTTCCCAGTGCAGAAGCTGCAGATTCTTCTTTGCTTCCACCATACTAAAAAGGCAGGAATGCACGTGGTCTTTGCTAGCGAAGTTTAAACCTCATGTCTCCAGAGGACTGAAATTACATATAATCTTGAACAGAACAGTTTAATTAGCACAAATTTTGGTTTTTGAGAAGTGGAGTATACACATGCTCTGCATTTTGCCATCTTCAAAGGCACATCTGACAAAACTTTTACACTCTTAAACATACATAACTACAGTTATGGTGGATCAATTTCTGGTCTCTGTCATGGCCTACAAAATACTGTTTCAGCTTATATAAAATGAAAAATTTTCTGACTAGTGATTTGGGTTACTTTCTGGGTGAGTAACACAAATACATAAACATTTAAGCACTTTCTGAAAAGTAACTTGTGCCCATGGGAAGCTGGGTCCTGACAACACCAATCTCTTTGGAAAATGACAGATAATTAGAGCCAATGCTAAATATTGGTACATAGACATTTGGTGACCAACCACCTTCTAAAGACCTCAGTCTGCAACTGCTGTCTGGTAAAAAAGCAGCAATGTCAAACAAACAGAATAATTTCTTTCAGGAGGTTTTTCCATTGTGCCTGATTTTTTGCCCATTTAAGTCAATGGTAAAATAATCTTGGATTTAAAGGGCACAGGATTAGGTCATTAGGGTTTCCTAATCCATTTGTCCTAAACCTCCTGGAGAGAGACAAGCACTGTAAGTGTAGAAGAGAAGACATTTGTTTTAATTTTGCTTATTTGAGGTAACAAAATCTGGCACCAAATGCATTTGTGTGTCTGGGTATAATTATTCTCCTTTCAAAGAACTGCTATTTCTCTCTCGCCTCAAGACCATTAAGGTGTTAAGTACAAAGACGCTGCTTGATGGAAATAGGCTCCAGACAGTCTGAGATGCGAAGAATCAGCCTGGTGAGAGTTACCACATCAGACTGTTGATTAAACAAAGGTAACTCAGTACCGTATCACCAACAGGGAGTGTGAGGAGGGCTGGGAGGCAGAGGAAAAAAGATTATAACAGTGGAAAGAGAGAAAATCCTACCCCTCCTATGGTTCACAAAATTATTTCGTATTTATTTTCATCTCCCTTAAGCTCTCTCAACTTTGAAGTTTAATATTTCTGTTGAATGCAGTCACATCTCTGTTAGCTGCAGTAATTTATAAGGTAGAGGTACACAAAACCAGAAACTGGTTGTAAAGGTTTTCTTATCAATAGCTGCTCTCTAAGTGCAGCATAGGTTTGCAGAGATGCCTCCTACTCCCTCTACCTATGATTCCTTTAGTCAAAAAGGACAATCAGTCATCTCATCACAGAAACAGACTCAAGAAGGATGCCTCTATCTGTTGGGCGTTGAAAATTATTAACTCTATATTTTAGTTATTGTGTATTATATGTACATTTAATATTATATATTAAATTATATGTACATTTAACTCCTCATTTATGTAAATCCTGTGTTCTCATTGGTTGTCTCACCCCCCCCAAACCCCTATATCTATCTTCAAAATAAATTGACCTGGATATTAAAATGCAAATTTGTCATCATAAATTTCTGGAAATTCACTTGGATAATAACAACAAATGTGAAGTTAGCTTAAGGTTTTGAATTATGAAATCAAAAACAATTAATTTCATGAACCAAAATCTTTTCTATATTCTCCTACAATATCTGTAGACTAACCTGTGGCAAGTGTGAGGAAAATAAAGAAACAGTCATGCTCTGGAGCTGCAGTTGACCAGATGGTTGCAATTAGAGCGTTCCAACTTGATCTTGTCTGCTCATATTAGATATTTGCAATGGTCTCTTACCTGGGGCATTTTTCTGTCTTGAACATGGCAGTATTCACAGCTGGACATGTATTATGCTTGATGCTGCCCAGCTATTAACTTTGAAAGGTCTTAATCAGTCTCTGTAGAGAGTCTAAAAGTGTTTAAGATATACTGAACTGAAAGGAAAATTTAAAATTTCCTCAGGGACTTTAGAAAGAAAAATAATTTTTTTCATAATTTGAAAAGACAGGCTCTTTATATATCAGGGATGATATAGGTTTCGAACATAAGGTTAAGAATAATATATCTTTTCTCAGAAACATGGGGGGATTGATTCATCTTTTGTACTGGAGCTCGTTTGATATTTTGTGTTTGTATGGTGGCAAAAGGTGACTTTTGGCTTAAATATGGCTGTGTTTATGAGAGGCTGGTATTAAGGAGCTGTATGTCTTATTTTACAGGGAAGAGAAAGCATATATTAGTGGAGATCACAACGCTATTGCCAAGATCATGCTAGATCCTCTGTTAAAGAGTTTATAACCTAGATAAAGTCTATTTTTATCATGGTATAACCCACCTAGAGAGATCTCGTACCTAGAGCTCCTTTCTGATAACTGTTGGAAACAGTTGCCTACCTGGAATAATTTTATCAAGCATGGAATTCTACAACAATCTATACGCATGGAATGGGTTCCAGGATCTCTCTATAAAGAAATCAAGTTCTTTTGATTCTCTCTCTCTGTTACTAGAAAATGTATTACAGGAAACAATGCAATAAATTCCGAAGTGGCAGAGATAAGTAACCTCTTTCTGGTTGTTTTTCGTATCAACATTGCATATCTGCAATTTCTCATCAATTGTGGTACATAGAAGCCCCTTCGGTAGTGGTACAAGACACAATGCAAACAAAACCTCTTCAGTGTCATAATAAAAGAATATGATAGAATCATAGAATAGTTTGGTTGGAAGAGACCTTAAAGACCATCTAGTTCCCCATGCCATGGGCAGGGATAGCTTCCACTAGACCCAGGTGGCTCAAAGCCCCATCCAGCCTGGCCTTGAACTCTTCCAGGGATGAGGCATCCACAACTTCTCTGGACAACCTGTTTCAGTACCTAACCACTCTCACAGTGAAAAATATCTTCCTAACATCTAATCTAATATCATTTACTGTAGCAACTCCCACCTTTATCAGATTATAAATTCTCTAGAATTAAGCAAATAAGAGAATGGCTCAGATATAGCAAAGAGTATGTGTGAAACACCCACTGTCAAAGTGAAAGCATGAAGCATCTTCCAATATCAACATCTTTCCAATTCGCCCCTCTGAGACTCCAAAAATACCTAAGGTCTTCCTTACACTTAAAAAGTTCGTATGCCAAGAGAAGTGAAATGGGGATTTATGGGAAAAATAAGGACCTGAAGAAACATGAGATCAGGATGGCATGGAGACAGGAAGCAAAGGATAAGGCAAGGAACAAGCTCTGTCATACAAATATTACTTCAGAAATTTGGGCCTCAGCTGTAACTGACAGCATTGAATATTTTCATTCTCCACCAGCAGCTCCCAATCCTTTTTAAAAGCAAGTTTCAAATAAGGAAAACAATACATACTCTATTTACAAAATAGAAAAGCAAACTGACAAATAATTTGCATGGTTTCCCAATGAAAATGGATTTCTTTGGGTTTTTATCAACTAAAAGTCACTTTTTCCCCTTTGGTCACTACATCATTAAATCATCAGACCATCATGACAAGGGCAATATGAACTGCTGGAATGATGGAATGCAGGCTCAGATCCCACAAACAAGAAGTGTATTCTCAATGTGTCACTGATTGAGCCAGTGGAGCAAAGACTGGCAACATACCTCTCCTGCTGAAAGCTGATTGATAACAGGGGTAGATTATTTATAGCAAGCTTTATGATATGACTTTTTATAGAACTTCTTGCAGGACAGTATGAACCCAGCTCATTATTTTTGCTCATCTTGAACCAAGGCTCTAGGTCTAAAATGCTATTGTTAGTGTGGATGAAGTAGCATCCTCTAGCAAAGCTGTTTCTCCCTCTACAGGTGAGATCTTATTTCATTTGACTTGGGAAGAGTCATTAGTGCTCTATCTCAACGGAAAAAGTGGCAGGCAACTCAGGAAGATTACAAGGATGTTGGTAGAGAGAAAATCAGAAGGGCCAACTAGAACAATCTGGCTACTGGTATAAAAGTCTGTGAAAAATGCTTCTATAGATACATTAGCAACAAAAGGAGGGTGAAGGAAAATCTCCATTCTTTAATGAATGCAGGGGGAAACAAAGGATGAAGAGAAGGCCGAGGTATTAAATGCCTTCTTTTCCTCCATCTTTAATAGTAAGACCAGTTGTTCTCCAGGTATCCATCCCAATACCCCTGAACTAGAAGACAGGAACAGGGACCAGAATGAATCTATGTAATCCAAGGGGAAATGGTCAGGGACCTTCTATGCCACTTAGACAGGCACAAGTCTATGTGGCTGGATGGGATCCACTCAATGAAGGTGAAGGGTGAGGAGGCTGGCAGAAGTGCTCACCAAGCAACTTTCCATCATTTACTAGCAGTCCTGGCAAACCATGGAGGTTTCAGGTGACTAGAAGTTAGCTAATATATCTACAAGAAGGTTTGAAAGGAGAATGTTGGGAACTATAGCCCTGTCAGGTGACCTCAGTACCGGAAAATGTCATGGAGCAGATCATCTTGAGTGCCATCATATAACATGTGCAGAGCAATTGGGGGATCAGACACAGTCAGAGCTTAGACCCATATCAAGATCCTGAAACCAAGAAATATTTTCATCCTGATTATCTTGGAGGTCTTTTTACAACATGATTCTGGCCATCTCTGGTTCTCTTGTCTCTGGTTAAGCTTCGATACTATTGGTTAGTCTATGTGAAAATAGCTAAGTTTTGAAAGGTATCTTGGCCTACTGATCTGGCACCACACCATTAACTAGGCTTGTTCTGGAGACTTGCTGTTTGACTTTCAGAATGTTGTGATGTTAGGGATGTAACTGTCATTAAATACAGGACAATTAGACAGCCATTATTTAAAACTAGCAAACAAAAAAAATCCCCCAAATAACAAAAAAGAAAATAAAAACAAAAAAACCCTGAATCTAAAATAAATAAATAAATAAAACCCCACCTTACAAAAAAATCCAACAATGCTCCAAATCCAAGTACACAACTGGTAGAACTAGGAGAATAAAAACAATACAAGAATACTTGCCAATTGACTTCTTACATATATCAATGAGCGCTTCTTCAGGGCCATTTGCCAAACTGTAAAAGCCAAACTATGTGGAAGATGCTCTCCAATTCATACACTCCATTCACCTTTGCCCAAGGGAGTGGTGTGGTGGCATGACCCTACCTTTGGGGACATAAGACCATGGAGGACCCCTAGGGAC
This sequence comes from Pachyramphus minor, assembly GCA_013397135.1. NCBI lineage: Eukaryota > Metazoa > Chordata > Aves > Passeriformes > Tyrannidae > Pachyramphus > Pachyramphus minor. The sequence continues at coordinate 315,977 of VYXB01009271.1, read as the reverse complement.
ACTTGGGGACTAAACTTGTATGGGCAGAGCCAACAAATTCAACATCCTTTTCCTCCTTAACTCCCAACAACCACCACTCCAGAAAATTAGGAAAAACCAAAAAAGGGGTAACCATGTTTCTGCAACTGTGCATTGTTCTACACATTAATATAACTCTGTCACAAAGACAATAAATACTCAGAAATCTTTCACATGGATCTTGTTATTGCACAGTAATTAATGCATGTGCTTAAGTCTGTCCTGACCTAACCCAGAGCAAACAGATGCAAGTGATGAAAATTTTGACTGGCTTACTCAACATTTCTCACCAAAGACATGCACAAATGTTTAATTAAATATTGAAATTAAATTAATGAATTATAAAATATCACCTAAGGAACATGGTCATAAATGGAGATTTGATTCTGCAACAGAGATATGTCAGATTAGTGAAAACCATAGGAAAGAGAGGAAAAAAATTCATTTGGGGAAAAAACCAAAACTATTTCCCCATAAAATCTGTGAGGCATTAATACTGCTTTTGGACAAACAAAATTAGTCAGTGTGCTTTGTCAGATGTTTCAGATTACATGCATTACATGAACTGAAATAATTATGTTTAGCCAGTTATCTATGCATAGAAATTAAATCTATAACGGCCCTATGTTTTATAGAATTTTCTCTCTAGTGCTCACACATCTAAAGTATTTTTACCAATACTTTGTCCAATATTGCCTAATATTTTATGTAACACTCTTGGCAATCTAGAGAAAGCTTGATATTTTTTTTACCTTTTTTTTTTTTTTTTTTTTTTTTTTTTTTTTTTTTTGTTTTTTTTTTTTTTTTTTTGGTGAATCTAATCTTGCTGTCATGGATGAAACACTGCCTAAGAGAGAATCACAAGAGGCTATCTGTGCAGTGAGGCCTCAGTTTGAATAAGCCTGGATAATGAATCAACCTTTTTTCCTTCAGGGAATTCTTCTCTGCAAGTTGTGTGTTCAAATCCAGTACCTTCTGATTCATTAGGAAGACATTTTTTATATTCATGTGAAGGAGTCAGAACACATAAATCATCCAAGACTGAAATTTCACCTAACTTTAGCTACTTAAAAGTTCAGCACTAGGACAATGAACTAAGCTCTTCCAAAAGTCAATAGCAAGGCCACAGCCTTTCTAAAGAGCACTTCACCCCTTGCTAAAATAGGTATACGATCTGCAAGTAATTTAATTGACTAAAGACTAGTCTCTGGACATATATAGGTAGCAAACATATAGCTGAAGTCACCGCTAGCAAACCTATCGTCAAACAACTTAAAAATTCTATGTGCAGACGTTTAGAGATGAGGCTGATTAGTGTTATAAAACCACAAGTTTTAGGATCTCTGGTGATGTCTGCAGAACTGCCATACGGAAAATTAACAAGCATTTTTAACTTGAAAACTCAATGTGTTTGGTATGTAAATTATTGACAAGACTTTCTCATTGCCATTTTCACAGTGTAATATTTTCAAAGCAGACCGTGCTTTAGCAGTACTTTTTCCCAGTAAATAGATTATAGGCTGAAATTAAAGATGCTGCAGATATATTTGTACACAAAAAAGCCTGATAAACCCAGAGATGCAGGGATTTGGGCCTGCAGGTGTTTTGATAAGCACATCTTTGCCTTCACAAAACACTATCAACTTGCTTTTTTAGTTAATTCCTTCAAATATTGCATGTCTTATGTAGAAATAATACTGTGTCAGTACCAGCAGCCTTATTAAAAGAATTGCAAATAAAAGAATTCTTATTATGAGGAAATCAGCCCAAATGATGCTGAGTTCTGAATCATAAGCTTCAGCATTCTGCACAAACTAAGGTACTTCCTAGTGTTTAAATTCTTCTTAGAAGCAAAAACTTAACTGCTCTCATGAATGCAACTTCTTCTATGTGAATATCTGACATTTGCACAGTGTTTCTGAAGACCACCAGCTTAAGGTTTCTTAGAGAGGCAGGTAAAGACACTTTTGCTACTCTAAGAATGTGGGGTAAAGTTGACTATGTTGATGGAAATGGGGTAGAAAGAGTGGAAAATACAGTCCAAGAAAATCATAGTGGAATACCTCTCCACTGCCAGGGTGACCAAGTAGGGGATGGAAAGGTGAAGAACACAACAGCTGTGAGCATATTTAGTCAGATTTTCTTGTTTATATGGTTTGGACATCTTCTAATGAGCCTCTGATACTGATACAATGGATATCTTCCGGAAGTTTTCTCTCCAGGCATAGAGAATGTGTCATCAAACTCTATGGAATCCTCTCTCTCCTGGTTCATCCACAACTTTTAATGTTAAATTTTACATGGATGGAGAGCACATAAAAAAAAAAAAAAGGTAAATAGCAAAAACTAATACTGTCCAAAAGATAATTCCATGAAAATACCTATATTTGAGTGATAAGCAAATTAAGATCCCTTTAAAATATATGGCCCTTTAAATACACAGCTAGAAGATATAGCTGATGTTCAGCAGTTTTTTTATAAATATGATGGTTTGGGATTTATAATAAAATTTAGCTCAGTTATTGGTATTGGTAGCCAAGATTAAAACTTTAGCATTATCAACAGCTTTATAAATTTAATAGAGTTCACTCCCAGCCTGTTGTTCACTCCTAACAATTGCAAGTCTTAATCCCAAATGACCTACTGAAATTCCTGGCACAGGTTAATAAAAAATCCGGATAACTAAAAGTAACTAAGTAGAATTTTAGCATAAAGTCTGCACAAGCACTAAAACTGATGCTAGAACTTCAATATTAATTGTATTGGTAGAAATAAAAATCTATAGGTCACAAGTGCTGCAAATAACTGATGGAGTTTATACCATTTTGCTTATTGCCTACATATTTTAAAAGTTTTTGCATATAAAGCTGATTGGTACATGGCACTAAATATAACAGCACCATTTCCTTTTTTCCTTTTTCATAAACAACTTGGAGTTAATGTGCTAATTAATATATACACATGCAAATCACAGCTTTTACAAATGAAAAAAAATACACAATAATCTTTACTTAAGATTAAATAACCTCATGCTGTTTTCCTACACATAACATTTTGCTGCTAGTATAATTAGACAAACAAGATGTTTCCAGCAGCACTGCATTTTACAGATAATTCATTTTTCAAGCATTAGTGTCAAGCTTCAGCAAAACTTTTATCTGATATGTGTTATATATTGCCACTTCTATCCAGGTTCTTTTCCTCTCACTGCAAGTATCTTAATAGTGAAGAATATGGCTGTGGTTTGTCTTTTTTCCCCCTGAACCAAGACCAAGTATATACAATTTTTGACAAACTGGATGAAAGAAAAAGGAGAAAAAAGAGAACTGTAGAATAATGTTCAGCTGATGATATGCAACTGATACACCTGAACTCTGTGCTGCCATTCAGTGGGACCTTGATAGGCTGAACAGTTGGCCAGAGAGAAATCTAATGAGGTTCAACAAAGGCAAGTGTATGTTCCTGCACCTGAGGAGGAATAACCCCAAATACCTGTGCAGGCTGGGAACTGATGTACTAGAGAACAGCTCTGTAGAGACGGATCTGAGGGTTTTAGTGGGTGACAGGTTGACCATGAATTGGCAACGTGTCCTTGCGGCCAGGAGGACCAATAGTATCCTGGGATGCATCAGGAAGAGTGTGGCCAGCAGATAGAGGGGGATGATCTTGGCCCCATATTCTGCCTCATTGAGGCCACATCCAAAGTATTATGTTCAATGCTGGTCTCCACTGTTCAAGAAAGACAAGGAGCCAGTGGAGTGGGTGCAGTGGAGGGTCACAAAAATGATTAAGGGTCAGGAGCATCTCTCTTATGAGGAGAGACTGCAAGACCTTGGCCTGTTTAGTCTAAAGAAGAGAAGACTGGGAGGGGATCTTGTCAGTACATATAAATATTTCAAAGTTGGATGTCAAGAGTATAGTTTTTCAATGATGCCCAGAGATAAGATGAGGAGAAATGGCCAGAAACTAAAACAAAAGAAGTTCCACTTCAATATGAGGAAAAACTTCTTTTACATTGAGCGTGGCAGAGCACTGAAAATGACTGCCCAGGTGATGGAGTCTCCCTCTGTGGAGACGTTTAAAAATCATCTGGATGCATTCCTGCTCTAAGGTGACCCTGCCTTGGCAGGGGTGTTGGACTAGATGATCTCCAGAGGTCCATTCCAACCCAAACTATTCTGTGATTACATGAAGAAACTTTGGAAATCTTACTGTAGCTTTTGGAACCATAGTATTTGAGGGAGGCTGCAGACAATTCAATAGGAAGAAAAGCTTATCTGAAAGACAAAGAGATGGTGTCATTGGTTTTAACTAGAAGTTCTTCGCCATACCTCATTAAATAGATGGAAAAGCAGAGGTACCATGAGGACATACAGTCTGTTAGATTATAGAAGAAAAACCATAGATAAAAAATTTGAGCATGATATAAAAAAAGTAACAGGTTAGGATCATGTAAATTATTACAGTCTTTAAAGGGAAAGTCAAAAGCCATAGTAGACTATGGTGATGACAAGAACATACACTGTACTGACAAATTGGAGGAACAAATGTTGAAGAAGACAAATTGAAGATCCATTTGTACAAAAGTAGATCACTCTGCACTAGCAGTCAGATAAAAAGGTTTACATGAAAAAGGTGAAAAGAAGACATAAAGAGATTTCTTTCCATTTTCAAAACCTGGTGACTTTATGAAGAATGCTAACACAACATTTCAGAAACATGGCTCTGAAACACATTTCAAGGTGTGAAAGAACAGTCTGAAAACCAGAATGCTTTTACATTTGATCAAAGTGAAGCTGTGTATGAGCTAATAGCATCCTTACAAATATAAGCCAGAGTATCAGAGTTCAGTCACTCAAGATACTGGCCCAAACATACGCATTCACATAGGCTGGTCTTGGCAAGGAGGATGCAAATTTCTCACCCTCCCCAGGTTCGTTATGCATTCTAGTAAATGGTTACAGAAGTGAATATAAATGAAATGCCTTAAAAAATGCAAGATACTACTTCACATCTTTCATACATGTTCCAGTTATATTATCCACTTTAAATACTAATATTGGCTGTAACTATGATATATAAAATGCAAGAATATCATCTTAATTAAAGGACTTTGTAAATATTTTATGAGATAGTCCCATGGAACACTGTTGAAACATTAGCTTCTCTGTATTTAATGAGGTTAGGTGATTTTTCTGGTGTGAGATAAGAAGTGTTGTCTAAGGAAAGAAGGAAAAATCTCCTGTATATTTTAAATTAAAGACATAAAGATATGAAGAAAATCATTGAAAAATGATCATTTATTAAGTTTGGACTTGATATATGAGCTTCTGTTACTCACTGCACATGCTCCCACAGACTACTCTGCTGAAGAGGTAAAGTTTATTCTAATATATTTTACCCTGCAACTGAGTTTCATTAAGTTTAAAGATAATTACAATAACCCATCCACGGGGGATAATGTAGCACACCACCCTGGCTGTATTCATTTAGAGTTCTATATTATTTAATAAACACTCCTGTTATTAAAGCAAAAATAAACAGGCAAAAAGCCTGTTACTCCATTTATCATAGGTTCTAGCTCTAGGGAAGGAATTACAGTTTGATGCCTTGTGTAGTCACCCCTAGCATCTCAACTAATGAGCCTCTGAAGGGGCAGAACCATTTACTTTTGTGTGCAGTTGACCTTTTTGGAAGTTTTTTTGGCTCTTTATGTAAGTTATGTCCATCTTTTGTAAAGTCAGTTTCTTTAATTTTAAATTCTTCTAGTTAATTTCTCCTTCCCTCTTAATGTTTCCTTCATGTGTGAACAATTGTAAAAAAATACAAGCATGAAATTGGGGTAGAGAATTAAAAACAACAGAAGATCAACTGAAGACAAATTACACATGTTTTGCTAAAGTGAAACTTTTGTGACCCAAACATACAAAATCAACCCATTTCCTTGGAAGACCCCTGTTATACATAGCAGATAAGCAGGTTCTGAATATTATGTTTGGATAGAATTTTCACGTTCACTTTCCATATACCACTACTCAGACCTTTATCTAACCAAGACACATAATTTTATTCAACAGGCATATGGAAAATGTATATAGGAGTTCAAGTTCATCTCAGTTAAAAATTGATTATTCTTCCAGGAAAAAATGTCACTTTTTTCCTTTTTTCTCCTCAGATTCTTTTTAGTAAAATCTCTCAGGACAGCTGATAAAAAGTACTTGAAGTGTGTAGTCTACAGACTTATAAAGAACTGCAAACAACCTGCACAAGAAGTTGTAACTCACAGAGGACAAAGAAAATGGTCTGCATTTTAAGTAATGAATCAGGTGTTTATCTTTTTTCTTATTTTAACTTTAATTTAAGTTTGTCTATTATACAGAGTTTTGAAATGTTGCATAGTTAACTTGGTCTTTTTATTTAATTTTTTTCTATTTTTTGGAAACTTGATTTAGGCTAATATATTGTCATCATTGCCAGGAGAATGATATATGTCCATTACTGCTTCTCCATAATGTCCAATATTAAGGGGTCATTTATTTTCAACAGATGACAAGCAGAAAGGAATAAACTCTCCTCCATGCCAAGCTGATTTCTTTAGGTTTTTCCACTTCTGTTCAAGACACTGACATAGACAACCATTGTACTTTCAGTCACCAGCAACATTTATTTTCATGGAACCATGAGATTAATGTTCATAACTCAGTGCCATAGTTTAGATGCAGATTTTCCAAGAGACTCAGGTACGATGACACTTCACATTGCCACACTCAGCTCTGGAAATAGAATTCATAATCTCAAGTGGGGACCTACACACTGAACAGACAGCACTCGACAGCGAGCATTGAAAGGAAAGTTTTGCCTGGCAGTCAACACGGCTGCCAGACTGGTGGCTCAGGCAATGATCAGTCCATTGCCCCACAAAAACACATGGCATTTCTTTTTGCACAGATGACTGACTCAGATCATAGTCATCATCATTTCAGTCCACCCTGGAGCTGGCAATATAGAGTCAGTTCCCTCTGCAGTCTGAGTTGGTTTAAACCATACACCCTTTCTTCAGGCTCAGCTAGAACATACAGGGATAGTGAAGTTTCTATCTTTCTTGTCCTTGTAAAGCCACAATAATCACCTGGAGAAAGCAAGAAATTTTACAAAATTTTTACAAATTAGAAATACATAACAAAAACCTGATCATCCTAACTTCCAGTAAAACATCAGATACTGAGATGTAACTCTACCATTCCTTACTTTCTTTTGACCTATGCTAGGAGAAAAAGCAATGTAGCCTAAAAAGAATCTCTATATTCATATATCTCGTATACAAACTTTTTCAAACTTGAATATTTATATTCTGCTGGTTACAATTTCTTTTTGCTTTTCTTTTTTATGTTTGCAGTATGACTTTTCTGGCATCCTGCTAGCTTATCTTAAATAGTTAACTCCTAGTCAAATAATATTCTGCTCTGAAAGCCTTTGATATGCTAATGCAGCAATGTAATTTCAGACTTGAATTCAGGTTAATATACAGTAATTACTCACAAACACAGGTGAGGCTCTTTCAGTTTTACTGCCCCTGTTTACAGATCAAAGACCTGGCTTAGCCTTCACATCAAAGATGTGATTTCACCTTTTGAATTTTATCACAGAGAAGAAACCTGAGTTACAATTAAAATAATTTTAAATTGTCAATGAAAAAAAAGCATGGTTAAGTAGTCAAAGGCAGAAACTCAGCAGATTAGAAGTAGCAACAAGCATAAAACCTGACCTGCCAGTATGAAAACACAGGCTAGATTCTTAGTAAACCTACTCACAAGCTACACCATGAGTGGTAGACTAAATTCTCCCACTTCAATCATAAAGAATACTCCAGTAAACAATCCTGACATAAAGAATGTCCACTTCAGAGGAAAGAATTTTCTATTATAATGCTGGAGAAGCCCCACCTAGCATATGTTATTTTAGAGTATGTCCTTAAACAGTTTTATGGATACATATTATTATGCTAAAGAGCATTTTCATGGGAATGAATGGAAATTACTCTTATGAGTAATACTGTACAAGGTATAAATGCAAGATCAGAGATTAATTTCTTTTTCAAATTAATAAGAAGTTCAAGATCATGTATTATGTTCTGTATATATGTTAACCAGTCTTAAGTAATGTGTAAATTGTGTCAAGAAATAATTCTCTTTTCTTCTCAGTCAATCCTTCATTTAAAAGTGCTAAGTATTTAAAATCATGCTGCACAAAATTATACAGATAAACCATATTTTTTCTGTTGTTCAGTCAAATCTCAAAGGAAAAAAAAACCCTAATGAATTATCCTTAAAATTATTAGTTTGCAGAAGGCTTCAAATACATTTGAATAAATACCATTCTAGATAAAAACCTATTACCACAATCATGAACAACAACTATTTCTACAATGGATTTAATCCTCTCTTATATATAATCCTCTCTTAAGTCTCTAGCTTACAAGGCTGGGCATTTTATTCTGGTTTTTATACCTTGTCCCTTATATCTGCATGTATGGATATATGAGAGTGATATGTGAGTTTTGCAGATTCTTTCTCCATAGCAAAGAAAAAGTACAAAAAAGTACACAAAACTTCTTTTGCCTCCTGCCCCATCAGTCAGCAATATAAGTAATATAGCAACATCAGAAAGATCAGTCAGCAAAACTCTGAGGGTATAACTGCCCTTAACTGATTTCTTTGTTTGTGGACCCCATTTTGAGATACCTAGCTCAACCTACCAGATATCAGAATTGATCTGTGCCAATAAACCTATCTAATGGAGAGGGGTGTCTAGTGTCAAAAATTTCTTTAGCAGCAGTGTTATCTTCCTTCAGAGATTGGCTGATGACACCAGTCTCCTTCATCTGCTTTGCATGTCTTTACCCTTTCCCCCATACATTCATCCCTATCTTTCAAACAATTTAATCCTAAAGTCTTCAAATTTCTTCCAGATGATGATCTTTATTAGCAGTTTAAGACCAGGTGGGATGAGGTCCTGAGATATTGGTCTAGTGGAAGATGTCCACACCCATGGCAGTGGGATTGGAACTAAATGATCTTTAAGGTCCTTTCCAACCCAAACCATTCTATGGCAATGAACAGTTGCACTGCTTTGCGTATCTCTATACACCCATCTGTTTTATCCTGCCCTACACTGTGAGCCAGTTGTGGTGAAGAGAAGTTGTTTGACCTTTTAATTCACTGACTTAACATACTGAGGTCCTGATCAGTGACTAAGACCCTGGTACACCAACATACTAATTGCATTGCATTCTAGTAACAGTCATACCATTTAGACCTATTAGAGACCCATGCTTTCTTTTCAAAGCTACAGGACAGAATTCTCCTTCCCCCACAGTTAGTACCTTTGAATATCATATGAACAAGCTGTTTGCTTTATCTGAGTCAGTTTCTTTTCTTGCTTTGGGAATATTTTACACATTACATGAGCATTTCTTCACAGTCTCATTGCTTTGGAAAAGATATCATTAATTAGCAAAGAAACAGCCTGCAAATCTTTCTTTTCCAGGACAAATATTTTTTATTTATTATTATTTTGCCCTAGAAACACATAGTAAATAACATATCCAAGTCACCCAGGCAAGGCATCATTTTTACCTTTGTCATTCATCAAGGAACTAGAAAGCCAGTGCATGTTTCCACTCAGCTTGTGTCAAAGATATTGGCATTGCTACAGAAGATGTCAGCCACTATGTGCTGCTTTGACACTCAGAGTAATAACATTGGTTGTGATGAACTCAGTTTGTATGGCCATATTATCCTCTGCATGCACTCTACTTGAAAGCTTTGTGTAGTGATAACATTTGTCATATTCCCCGTTTCTGGCTGCAGTTAATATTGATGAACAAGAAAAACACTGCAACTGAAACTCAGTAAGCCAGAAAAGACACCAACACTACTTAGCTTTATTTTTCCAGGTAGAAGAATACCTTTCACTACTTCAAAACCCCCCTAGATGAAATTCCATATTCAAAAGAAATGTCTCAGTCCTTCAATGGGATTCGATGGGATCTTCAAGTGTTGAGATACAGATCTGGTGTCCAGAATCTCAAGCTTCAAAATGGCACTTTCCTGTCACCTATGTGCATAATCTGCACAAGACAACTTGTAAAGTCTAGATTGAAGTTTGTCTCTGCATTCTAGAGCAAGCTTTTAAACTCCAGCATGAAGCCCTTTTTTAACATCTGGGTTGACCCTGCACTGCTGAAGCATTTCCAAACACAATGAAAAAAACCTCTGTTAGGGCAAAACTCTTTACCAGAATGTCAACAGTGAGTCACCACTGACAAAATTAGGGGCTGGATCAATGCTTTTTGTGTAAGGACCAGCTGAACTCCTGGTCACCTGAATCTGCACTGTAACAAGCCCTCTCAAGCAGCTCTATATTGCTTTGTACGTTTTCCAGGAGAGGGGGATGATTAATACTGGTATTTCTAGTGTTCCCCTCTGTCAGAATATGCTGGCACAACTTAAAAAGCATTGATCCCTTACTTAATTTTGAATTCTTAGAGCAGATCAGCAATTTGTATAGGCTGAGCTGAAACCCTGAGAGATTCTTACCAGCTTTATGTGTTACACAACTCCCACGCAAGCCCTAGCAAATGTCATTAAAAAAAAATAGATAAATAAAAAAAAAAAATTGAACATTGGATTTAGTTTCTAGACTTCCTGCTTCCAAACAGGAGCACAATCACATAGGTTTGAAATAATTCTTCAGTTGTACTGGCTTTGTAGGCAAGGAAAAAATAACTACTTGTCAATGGGCATAAAATATAGGCAAAAAATCCCTCCATAAACCTGAGAATTTCACAAAAGAAGTGCCAAAAGTTCCCTGATGACAGGCTGTAGGGTGATTTCTAAACCATAAGGGGATGAGAAAGGTGACACCTGGATTAATCTGAATAATCACTGCGCTAAAGGAAACAACGAAAATAAGTATGAGTGTGACTCATTTTGCATACTCCTTTTATGGTCCAGTTTTCTTTAATGCCGTATGTGTATGTTATGAAGGCTTACTTTCTTGTCAAGTTGAACAAAAATGGGGACTCTACAAGAAACCTGCTAATAAAACTGTCTTCTAACTACTATACACTTATAAAAGGTAATCTAATTTGACAGTTTTAGCAATTTAGCAGACTCATAAAAATAACCAGATGTTCTCATAAGCCTCTTTAGCTCTTAAGCATCAAAGTTTCATGCCCTGATGAGACTTTAGAAGAAGACTATTTCTGGTCATTTGAGAATAACACTTCTAATAAAATTTACATCTAAAATTTTTACTATTTATTTATTTATTGAAATATTCTACAAGGCAAGATAATAGTATCCAGTTAAAACAAAACAAAAAACCAAACAAACAAAAAAACCCCAACAAACAAAAAACCCCAACAAACAAAAAACCCCACTTTTAAGTCCCTACTAAACTGGAAAGAAAAATCTTATTAGAGATACAGGAATGCAGGGGAAGTCCGTTTTTTAGTTTAGTGTGCCTATGATTTGAGTTTATTACATGGAGTTTACATGAAATGTAAAACTCATCAACATAAGGAACCATTCAGATTCACAATGGAAAAAAATATTATCATCCCAGCAAAATTCAAATTGAAACCAAGGTCTCAAAAACCCCAAATCAATCTCCCATTATATCTTATTCTCAGTGTCTCAGCCCACACCATTTGCTAAAATTGCACAGAAAGAAGATAAATCACAGAATTGTAAGCCTGTAAAACTGACTAGATTTACAGACTAAATATTGATTGTTCCATTTTTACAATGCTTAGCCTGCATGGGAGTGTCATGAATATATTAGGGATGATACTTGGGTCAGGGTGTTATATGAAGACATTTGGACTGCTCCCTGTTACTAGCTTGAGAAAACTCCACAGCAGTGACACTCTGTTGCACACATATCCTAAATAACAATATCCTTGAAATTAAGAGTGACAGAATAATTTACTAGCAATGTGGGATGCCATTGACTGTAATGAGATGACACTGACCGAAATGAAATTCTGAATTGAATGATTTCCTAATAACAGTAAGACTATTGAGATGCAGGACTAACTCTCTGTGTGAAATGCTTCACTTTATCATTCATTTATCTCAATGCAATCATCAGAATGAAAGTTGAGGTGGGACCAGGGATTGCAAAAGGAGAGTTTTCTGGTATGCACATAGTTTTTGTCTACAGTAGAGTGAATGTCTTAATTATTTGTTAATAAATAACCAGCACAAGTTTAAAAACATGGTGCTTCATTATTACCCAGCCATAGAATTCATAAAATGCAGTGACATCAGCCAGTTTAGAGAAACTTCCAGAAGTTTCTGGAAGTTCTCAGTGAGAACAAGTAAACAAAAGCAGCCGAAAACATCTTTTAAAATGGATCTTCAATAGCAATGAACACAAGGTAAAGGGAGTGAATGGGGTGGTACCATTTGCAAAAATGGCAAAATTCCTAGAACAGTGATGAGAGATGTCCAGTGTCTCTTATGGATGACAGTATGAGATTTCAAGGAGATATATTGTGGGTCTTTTTTATTCCAGAACTAAATGCAAATGAAGGAAATTTAAACTCCAACATCCACACGTAAATTTGGAAACATTAGAGATTGCCTATTAATTGACAGGATGGGCTGTGGAATGTCTGACTCTACATAAGTAGAGAGTGTTGAAAGGAAGATTTCACCCTGGAGAAATGCATCCTAATAGTATGGACAGCAATATTTTTGGGGGAAAAAGCTTCCAACAATGACAATCATTGGTCCAGAACAAATACGGTCAAACAAAAGGTCAAAGGCAAAATGATAAGCAAAAGCAGACTGATAAAAAGGACCAGTGTCCAGCTTATGCATAAAGGAAAGAAATACAAAGGCAGAAAGAAAATATCCAGTGAGACAGCAGCCATGGAAGGGACTGGACCATGGCAGCCTGGACAAAGCCAGCAGAATATGTTAGAGTTCCAAATGAAAAGCTTCTTGGGGAAGAGAAGGAGAGTATCAGTGTGTGATGGAGAGCTTGGTGCTGTATGATGAGGTGGATGACTTGTCAGACTAACAGAAGGTATCAGAACCAAGAGCAGCATCACAGATGGAAATGCAGAAATATTTGAGAGAAATCTGTCTTGATGTTAATGACATACTGAAAAGCTTTCTGAGAAAACAGAAAGAGCTAGTAAAACTACCTTTCCCCCCTCTTTTTCTTTTAAAGAACGATGGAGAAATGAAAGCTGATTCACAGTGCCTGCTAGATAACAATTGAAATATCCTTACTCAGCTTCCTTTGACATGAAAAGACCAAACTACTCTACTTTGTAATCTTAATGATCACTAAGTGTTGTAGAATTTGGATTAAAAATGGTAGACTAAAAGCTTTTCTCTGCAAAACTAGGAAACAAATGCAAGTGCAAGTTCGAAAAGGTAGGATAATCTAGAAGGAGGTACTTCTATTTTGCAATAGGAAAATTAGCTGAAAGCAAGTAAAATATTTGATCCCAGAATATGGTGCACTTTCCTTAAATAGAAAAATACTTAGGAGGCCATCTGAAGCATCCCCTTCTATATTTTCTGTTTGTTAAATTGGAATAGCAAATCATTTTACTGTCAAGTAATAAGTGCAAAAAGGGAGAAAGAAGAAAGAATTATGAAAGTATTTATTGATGAAACACGTTCAACTTAAACTAAAAATGTCAGTACTCTGTGTTAACTATATCCTAAAAGGGTTTTGGTTTTAATGACAATATTAATTAGAGAACCCTTGTGAGAGAAGACACTGAGAGTTGTATATCAAGTGATGGAGTTTTTTACTGTACAGCTGGTTCTCAGATCTCACTGATACAATGAACCCAAGACAAAATATTCTCAAAAACAGACGCTCTGGATCCTACTAAAATAAGCGACACAATTTCTCAAATTACACGTACAATATTGGAGGAATGGGAAGACAGGAAAGATGGAGAAAGAAAAATGCCATGTAATTTCTCCAAACCCTTTAACCTGGCTTTCCAGGACTCTACCATTGCAGACATACATCAAGAATCATTCAGCTGCTGCAAACAGTCTGCTGCTGTCTATGTGAGCTCTACTTACAGGTCCTTCTCCTGTTTTCTTTTTTGCTTTTTCCTGTTTTACCTAATCTTGTGTAAGCAGTTGAAATCTTTATATTTTGTAAACATAATATCATTTCCACTAAAGGGCAGTGATATCTGCTGCCTCATATTTTTCACTCAACAGACATTTTTTGGCTCCCAGTAATAATAGTTTTGGTTTTCCACATGAGTAGACACAAATATGCAAATATGAGCTTTATATATTTACTTATACATGTTCATAGAATCATAGAAAGGTTTGGGTTGGAAGGGACCCTAAAAATCATCCAGTTACAACACCTTTGCTCACAGTGCCATCCAAACTGGCCTTAAACACTTCCAGGGATAGGGTATGAAGATATATCGTCTTGAGCCAGGTAGGTGATGCAGGTGAGATTTTGTGCCATCTGTCCTTCATGAGTACTTTAGAAACCTCATGGGTATTTTGCTTTGTCTTTTACTGAGAACAGGGAAATTGTGGAAATTGTTTCTGGATCAAGAATTCATATTTGTCTTGAAAATTCCCTGTACACACAACATAGCAATTACTGTTTACTTATGCTTTTCTCTTTCATAGTTGTTTGTTGCTTTGGGGGTTTTTTTCCTACCTAATTTTTGTATTCTTTCTCTTTTTTAAAAAAAAAATTCCAGGACACAGGAAAGAGTGTCCTGTCATACTGTGATGCTTGTAATCAGTGGAGTCTATCTTGTCACCCTCAATGTATTTCTTGTCCTTGTGGTGATACCTTCACTTTTACCTTTGGTAACTCCTGTACAACTGAGATTTAGCCCATAGCAGAAAACACCATCCACTCTCACCTTGGTGCCTCCAATGAAAATTCGTTAAAATGAGATCACCCATATTCAACTCAGACACAAAGACTTCTGGCGCCCAAGTATACTTTAATTTATTTATATTTAGATGGCAATTTTTTTCATATCAATGTGTGGAAACGCATGTTAATAATTCCATATACCTATCTGAGTTAAATCACCCTAGATCCTTTAAACCTTCTCTGGAAGGTTTAAATAATTTTTGAATTAGCAAGGGAAGACAACTTAATGTGATGAGAATTTTATACTCTGACTCCTCCTGAAAACACATACCTAGGTATTTAGATCTAGATCTTCCAAGATATTCAGACTTATTCCTACTAAGGTTAATCTGAATTTTAGCTTAACCAACTTTTAAAACCAATGTTCTTTTCAGAGGAATGAAGATGACTAAATGGGATGCAAGTACCTAAGGGTCTTATGAGAACTTGGAGTTTAAACTCTGTTTCTCACTTACCTATCTATAAAATGGGCACAGTACTACAGTGTTATAGTATTCTAAGCTACAAAAAGTTTATGAGATGCCCAGGTATAGCATTCAATAAATAAATGACAGTGAAACTCATATAGTATTTAAATAGGCTTCAGCTGACTTAAGTAGAAATTATACCTGTAAACACCTTTCATTTCCTATGAATGAGTTTTGAGTTTGCACCTTTACAAAAGCCCTAAATTTGTTTGTTGCCACTACTCCAAGATTTGCTAATTAAGTGATGTATGTTATTTACTATCTCATTTGTACACAACGCTTGTGCTTTTTAGGTAGTATTTTTAATCTGAAAAGATTCCTTTGCCTGGAAACAGAAAAGGCACTGACAATTTTCAAGGTCATTTTTCACTCTGAGATTTCAGGAGAATTTAACTGAACAAAAAGCCAGGCAATGAAATCTCACTGGTGAGAGGAGAATAATAATAAAAAAAAAAAAAAGATATGGGACCTGAGCTGGAGATGGATCAGACCTGAGGTCTTTTTATGAGATCTTATGTTAAAACATTTTCCCACAAATCTCAGAAATTATGCAGTGTTGATTTTGATATCAAATTTAATCAAGACATAATTAAACCTTCAAAAGGAGCGTCTCTAATGATTTGACTTGCAGACTTTTAACATGATAAAGAATGCCGGTGTCACTATAATACATTTTGTTTAGGTGCAAAGTAAACCAGTCACAATTGTTTTCCAGTATTCCCTTTAATTTGTGTATCTTTCTATTGCATTCTATTTTTCATAATGTTTCATAGGTCTAATTTCACATTCGCCTCCATCAGTTTTTTTGTTTGCTTGTAATTTGAAATTCCAGTAAACTGGTTTTTTCTACTTCTTTCCTTGGGTACCAATAAAACCTCCATCTGTGTCAAAAAATTAATATTGATGTGCAGATTGAGTATAAAAACATACCTAGACCAGCTTCAAACAAGTCCTGATGATTTCATTAAATCTTTTTAATAGCCACTGTCAGTGGGAACTGTATATTCTCAGAGAAAATTACTTGCTCTATTCCTTCAAAATAAGTGTTTGATTTTTAAAGCAAAACAGGCCCAAGCTAAAATAATAGACAGTTAGTTTGTCCACAGTCAAATTAAGATTTGTCAACTAATATCCTTTATGGGACATGCAATTTATGTAACATATTTTTCCTGGAAACAAGAAATTGCACTTTGTAGTTTAGTTTTACTGATTTCCTTTATTGCAAAAGGCTTATCTATTAACTGGTTTAGTTATTGCTTTAACAGTTTTATTTCAGAGTGGGAAAACAATTATACAGATCTAAGGACTTTTATGGTTTTTCTTTCTTTAGGTTATCAGGAATACTAAACGAACTGTGATTACAGCAATCAAACATTATAGTAGATGAGCCGGCATAAAATGTAATCTGGAAAATTCTCATTATTTATTCAGGGTGCTTCCCAAGATCTGTGCATTTGATCAGGACATAAATTCAGATTGCTTCCTCTTCATTTCAAATTGGGAAATATATGTAATATATTCCAGTAGAGGAGTAAGTAATACATGAGTCTGCAGGAGGGGTAGCAAATTCATAGAGATTCCTCAAAAGTTTTCAGGATAACACAATCCGATGTTTTCCTAACTAGTGATGGGGAAGCTCTCTCTCAGCTTGGACTGTTATCATAAGTTATCATAAGTTATCATAAATTATCACGAGATGAAGTAGGGTGTGGATTTATAAGTACATCAGCTGCTCTGTGAGTAGCAGTTCCTGCAAGTACAGTTTTTATCCTGAATAAGCTGTCACCCCTTGTCCTGCAGAGAAAGTGAGAGCCTGCTCAGAGTCATTGTCATGGAGTAAATCCCCTGGCTTACTTCATGGCAGCTTGCTTGGATTGCTATACACCAATTTAAAAATTATAAACAGTAAGCATTTTTCTTTAAATTCTTTCTACTGACTTTATTTCAGACAACTCCTTTCACTGCTACAAGGCACTTTAGTGAATATCTCTCTTAATTTTAACAGAGTGATTACATGTTTAACACCAAGCACATGTTTAAGGTCTTGCCAAGTGTTGGGATGCTAAAAGTAAGGTTCATCACAACTAATTTTATTTATTTTTGTTAGACATTGTGTTTAAGCAAGTCACCAAGGATGTTAGTATCATCAGTAGACAGGTGAGTTCCCATAACAGGTCTTAACAAAAGTCCATCTCCCTTAGTATCCTAGCTTTACCAGTGCTTACAACACAGAAGTATGAACAGAGGGAACTTGTAGCAGTATTTCCCAAAAATATTCTCCCACTTTCCAACACTTTCTTCTCAGTGACTTATGTCTTTGTTTTTATACCTTTCATGTTTGTTTTTCTCCTAGGAATACATCTAATAAGTCTCCGATCCCACATCAGCTTTTAGCATCCTAAATGTGACATGGGACAGAGTTCCTGTGCACAACCACTTCTCATGAAGAATGAAAATCTCAATATCATAGGAATCAGGTATTTAATAAGACATCTCTTTTCCACATATCTTTTTTTTCTGATATGTTTATCTTTCCTATCAGTGGATGACACTCTGTATGTCCATCCAGCATGTTTAGCTCTTCTATTAGTGGAAGACATAGCTCCGTCCAACATCTACTTTGTACTTTTCCAATTTTTCTCAGTTCTATCACATATATTTTGAGATGGAAAAAAAACTATGAACACGATAGAAATGAACAGTGGATTAATACAGTGAATAGCTGAACCATCTCTCTCAAGACATTATCTCAGTTATTATGTTTCTAAACCATGTGATACAATCAGGCTCTGATCTAACTTCTGATAACACATGTTATTGTAATATAAGTCATAATAATAAAATGTAACAGGGTTTTGTTGACACACACCTCAAAAAGGCTTCTCTGATACTGAAATTCAATTTGTACACATCCCTGAAAATATTAGATAGCCATACAGTGACAGGAACATGCATTTTTAATTAAAGTATATTACAAGTGTTTGGGCCATGTACATGAACACAGCTTTTATCAGTTCCAAAGAACTATTTTAAAGGATTTCTCCTAGAGAAAGGATTATTTTTGCTTTCTATTCCTAGGCATGCAAGTGGCAAATTGTCTCAGGACTGCAAAGGAGTTTTGTAGTCATCTCTCCAGTGCCAGACCTGGTTGTTCCTGAGGGCCCCCTATGCCAGTATAATGCAAACAACAACTATAAATATGTTATTGATAATGCAAATATTCCAGGTCTAAGACTGAAGGGTTTGTAGATTAAACACAATAAATTTATATTGTGTATGTGTATGAGTGCACCTGGCTTCTCTTAGGCACATCAATGTACGGTTTGCTTGTGAATTGAGGTGGTAATAAGAAGCATGGAGCTGACACACAAGACCAACCAGTTCATTCATGAGTATTCAGTATTCTGTCTCATTAAAGAAAAATGCTTAATCTGATCAGAAATATTGGCACTATTAAGATATGACAATTTGAAGCATAAGTACATTGAGAAATACGTATCAGAAGGCAGAAGGATGGAAGCATTGAAATCTTGATATGTTTCTGGCCGCAAATATCTGCATCATTTCTGAGGGCTGCTCAAGAAAAAGTTTTAAACTGTATTTTCTGCATTTGAGCATAGAAAAATATATTGCTTTTGAAACACTGAGGAGTACATTACTGAAACAGCAAAAATCTCGTTTAGACATAATATACAATCCTAGAAAATCTGAAAATAGTCCCTCTTTCCATTCTGACCAACAGTCACAGCTGTGGTTACTCTCTGAGAACGTAGTACAGACACATAAATTATACACATATATCTCTGCACAGCAGACTGCTTTTCTTTTACCTCAATTGATCGATGAAGTAACCTATGTTGTATTCAATTTGTGTGCAGTTCTTCAGCATCAGTGGGGTTGTTGAAAAGTTGCAAGGGTTCATTCCAGTAAAACAAATACTTGGAGAGGATATTTATTGTGCAGTTGCCAGTGTTTTATTTTCTAGTGATATTGGAAAAAACTTATCACTTAGACATCTAAGGGAGCTCCTTCATTACCTTGGGGAAAAAAAAGCATCTCAAATTTCATAACAAATATCATAATAACTGTTCCACATTTTATCACTGCATTATACACCAGGGAACATTCTGCTCCAAGATATCACATCTGTCTCCCATGTTGGCTGTACTTACGCAGCAGAATGAATTCACCTGCAAGAGCATGTTATTTCCACAATGAGCTTTTCAAGTCTTTCTTCAGGAACCTGATGCAACCCATGTAACCCACTGGGATGTTTTTTTCACATGATGATGTGATATGTTTGAGGAATGAGGAAGAGTTGAAAACTCTTTTAAGAGTTAAAAGAGTTAAAATTCCACTGTAAGTAAACTCTGAAAGGTTCATGTCCAGACAACGACATCTATTCACAATAAAATCTTTTCAGGGATTTCAAAGATCTAATATGAAAGACCAACTTATAAAAAGGCCTTTGGTCAGCTGACTTATGTTAATTCTACAGTTACAGAAGAACATGACCACATTTTATGAGGTTCATGAATTCTTGGGAAGTTAAGGATTTCTTAGTAAGCAGAAGAGAATATCACAGGTTTTCCCACGGTGGCTCTGCTCTCTTTCAAAGGGAATCATATGACATTTTCTAAGATTTCTCTAAAAATAAGAATTCAAATGTTCAGACTTATTTTGTCTATTTAATGGACTTAAGTTAATTTCAGAAATTGGCACTAATTAAATTATTTTCCAGTTAAAGTGGGAAGTTAGTGTTGATATTTCAGTGTTAATAATGGATGACTGAAAACATACCACAAAAATTCTAAATAACTGATTTACAAAAAAGTGTAGAACTACTAGGTAGAGATGTCTTTTTTAAAAGTGAGCTGAACAAGGAGGAAATTGGACATAGACTTCTTAGCCAATACATAATCTGGGAACTTCATGAACTCATTAGACAACATGCTTTCATTATCTCCTTGCTAAACCAAAGTATCATTTTTCATATTTAGAAATTTCTAAATTTGGAAAAAAGCCCAACCTTCACTATAAGCACTCAAAGCTGTGTTTAAAATGCAAGAAATTATTGAAATAAAAATACTTCTACATTGGAGAAAAAGGTCAATTTAGGAATATAAAATAACTAAGCTTAATGAACACAGAGATAAAAACTTGTATTCTTTCAGTCATTACTCATATAGTTTGTAATACATCAGAAAAATAATTTACAGTCACTGGAACCTCCTTCCCAGACAGATATTATACTAGGCACCTAATTTAGCACACAACAAATCTGAGTAACTCACAGAGTTCAGGTGGGGCTTAAATTTTGAACTGGAATCTGAGAAAATTCACTGCAATAGTGAATGTAGTATTAAACATAGAATCGTCGAATCAGCTGGGTTGGAAAGGACCTCTGAGATCATGAAGTCCAACCCTTGATCCACTACCACTGCAGTTACTAGACTCTGGCACTAAGTGCCACATCTAGTGTCTTCTTAAATACTTTAAATACCTTAAGTGACAGAGAATCCACCACCTCCCTGGGCAGCCCATTCCAGTCCCTGACAACTCTCTCTGTAAAGAATTTCTTCCTAAAGAATAATGTCCATGAATTCATGATTTGGCTGTTTGTACTTTTGATTAATTTATCCCATTATAATCTCATTCCTTTATTTGCACCAGGAAAGCAAGAAATTAAAAAATTTATTGACAAGTGCTCTATTTTGATAGCTCCATAGAGAATGACCATAGTTAGATGTCTTACATGAACTTG
Source organism: Pachyramphus minor (assembly GCA_013397135.1). Taxonomy (NCBI): domain Eukaryota; kingdom Metazoa; phylum Chordata; class Aves; order Passeriformes; family Tyrannidae; genus Pachyramphus; species Pachyramphus minor. The sequence goes on along the minus strand of VYXB01009271.1, from coordinate 294,770 downwards.
CTCCACTGGAAGCAAATTAAAATCAAGAGCAATTGTTATACCTTTATTAGAAGCAATTATCTTCTCACAATAGATTCGTATTAACTACAGATTCAGGGTTGCACCCTATTTCAGGTATCTGACTCAATATAATTTAGTGAAGTCAGTCAATCAGGTAATAAACATTGTTTCATGGAAAAGAGGTGGAAATTTATTACAGCTTTTTAGTTCACAGAATGTTAAATTTGCTTGTCACAGTCAGAATGGAAATCACGTGCTGCAAGTCCAAGTAGTCATCTGGTAGATAAGTTCTTTCTTAGTATATAGACATTTTCTCACTCACTGATCTCCCTACACCACCCCTGCCTGCCCCCCCCGCCTCGCCCCCCCAATCTTCTTTAAGCATTTTTGAGGAAAAGGTATTGCAACATTGCAGTGTTTGACCCTGGCTGGATTCCAGGTGCCCACAAAAGCCATTCTAACACTCCCCTCCTCATCAGGACAGGGGAAAGAACAAAAGACTCATGATTCAGGATAAGGACAGGGAAAGATCACTCACTAAATACTGTCATAACTAACTGACTCGATCTGGGGAAATTAATTGAGTTTTTTACTAGTCAAAATCAGAGCAGGATAATAAGAAGTAAACAAAATCTTAAATTACCTTCCCACCACTCCTCCCTCCTTCCCAGGCTTAACATTATTCCCTGTTTTCTACCTCCTCCCTCCCAGCGGTGGAAGGAGAGAGAGAATGGGGTTGTTTCCACTGCTGCTTCCTCCTCCAGGGAGAGAAGTCCTTCCCCAGCTCCACAGTGGGATCTCTCCCATGGGAGACAGCCCTTCATGAACTTCTCCAGCTTGAGTCCTTCCCATGTACTGCAATTCTTCACAAACTCCTCCAGTGTAAGTCCCTTTCATGGAGTGCAGTCCTTCAGGAACAGGCTCCTCCAAGTGTGGATCCCTGGGGGAGTCACAAATCCTTCCAGTAAGCCCGCTTCAACATGGACTTCTCTCTCCATGGGGCCACAGGGCCTGCCAGAAACTTTTTCCAGCATGGTCTTCCCATGGAATCAGAGCCTTCTTTCAGGCATCCACCTGCTCCTGCATGGGGATCCTCCAGGGTCTGCAGGTGGATATCCGCTCCCCTGTGGAGCTACAGCTGCCTCACCATGGTCCGCATCATGGGCTGCAGGGGAATTCTGGCACTTGGAATGCCTCCTCCCCTTCCTTCTCCACTGATCCTGGTGTCTGCAGAGCTGTTTCCCTAACATAGTCTACTCCTCTCTTCTCTGGCTGCAATTACTTCTGCTCAGTAATTTTTTCCTCTTCTTAAATATGTTGTCCCTGACGTGTTGCCACCATTGCTCAGCCTTGGCCAGCAGCAGGTCCATCTTGGAGCCTGAAGACATTGGCTCTGTCAGACATAGGGAAAGCTTCCAGCAGCTGCTCACAGAAGCTACCCCTATAGCTCCCACTCTACCAACACCTTGCCACACAAACCCAGTACAAACACTTTTGTCTTCTTTTTTTTCCCCAAGCATTTTGGACATTCATTCTTGCTTACAATCATTTCTGGGGGACCTTTGTAGATGCTTCTATGAAGTAAGCTGTGTAGTCAAGGAAATTATTTCCCTACATAGGCTTCTACCATGGTATACTGGGAGGAAAAGAGTCAACAACAGGCTTTAAGTCTTGCAATTGTGAAGAAATCCATATGCAATGAAAGCTGAGGGAGATTACTCACCATTCCCAAAACCTAAAGAAGGATGAACATGAAGGTTGATCAGTCAAGGTAAAATTATAATTTTAAGAGTCCATATTAAACAGTAGGAAAGTAACTATAACTGTCAGTCTTTGTACCTTAACAGGTCTAATAAAATGCACTTGTCATATCCAGCCATATATATATAAATATATATATAATCTATATTATATATAAAAATATATATATAATTATATTATATATATGGTATATATTATTTTAATATATATAAAGCATTTTATATTATATATATGTAATGCATGAATTATCAACATAATAATATATTTCATTTTATTATACATATCTATAAGTAAATTTAAAAGTTCAGACTCCAGATAATTTTCCTAGAGAAGTCCCGTACTGAAGGACATTGCAGAAATAGCAATAGGAGCTGATTAGTCCACAAGGAGCTTAGATTTTAAACGAACAAGAGTCTTTTAAAAACAGTGACTTCCCTCTTATCTTTCAACATAGAATCCAGGACATTAGGAAGAACATATTTCAGTTGTTACTATTTAATAGCTCTAAATACATCTACGTCAGTACTCAAGGTCTTTCTTTCCCCATTTTGTTTCTATGGCATTCATTGTTTAATACAGCAGAGAAGATTAAGAGCTTTCTTACCGTTACCAGGGTGTCTTTCTGTCTGGATTGGTTTAGGCTTTTTAAATTACACTTACAGTATAAGAAAGAAACCATTTAGCCTGAAAACAAGAATCTGAGAAATATTTGTACAGGAGATTTAAGGTGACAGACTGAAACAACAAGTTTGGCATCTAATATCCCTCTATTTATCTAGTATTTCACAGAACATACAAAGGCATTTTTACAATCCAAATGAAAACTCTTGGAGTTACCATGAGCCCTCAGTAATGGATAAAACATTATTGCTTTATTGAAGATCCCAGGTAGGGGCAAAATTTAATATGAAAAGTAGAAGCAAAAATCAGTCTTTTCCTCTCTCTCTATAAGCAGTAGACTGGAGGAAAACCATGTTAAGCAGGCATCTCAGAAGTTTTTGCTCTCCATTCAGCCAAGTATTTGGTTACTTTAAGAACTGTGACCAAACTTGAAATTCAAGGCAGCATTAAAGCAAAAATTTTCTATATTTAAAGAAGGTGATAGATAGGTGTGTCAGCAGACAGAAGTACATTTAGAAGCTGTTTCATAAATGCAAAACTCTCTACCTGGCATATAGGCCTCATTTATATTCTTGCTTAAAACTTCTTCTGCAGACCTTTGCTTTTACTAGAAAGCACAAAAAATATGACAAGCAACTTAAAGCTAAGTATCAAGATCTCTTCACTTTCATTTTTCTTCCATGGAATTTAACCAAAATTGTAATTTTATTTATTTGTTTGTTTTTTTTTTTAATTTTGAAAAACAAGTAATTCTACCTGCCTTTCATAACTGGATTATTTTAGCTATACTATCTGAGAAATTTTCCGGAGAGTGTTTAGTTTACCTGTAGCACAATTCGATTTCTTATAAATCGTTGAAGATATAGTGCTTTTATGAAACTTACCTAAACAAGATACATCAATCTGTATGGCATCACTAACTGGACTATAATATTACAAAAAATTATTAGTGATCAGGGAAATCAAATGCTCTCTATCTTTTTGAGGGCATCCCCTCTTCTATTAGGAGTATCATTAGGTTTATTAAATGGCTTTTCCAAACTTTTGACGTGAAGAATGTCCTTGATTAAGAAAGGGTTAGAGTGTCCTTTATTGAAGGAAGCACAGTCTTGCATATTATATGATAAAAATTACATGTGATCTGACTGTGTTGAATGATCAAAATTTTACTTGGTTTAAAGACATGACTTTTTTATAATTGCAGCATATTCTGTGGATAGGTAAATATCAGGGATTTGTATCAGTTTTTTCACAATGAGTTATGTTGGCATAAAACGCGGACAGAAAAGGTGTCTCTGTTCCCACAAAATGTAGCAGATTATACAGTTCCTTTTAAGAAAATTTGTATGAAATTTCAGCAAAACTGAGATTTGAATGACAAAGTTTCATATTGAAGAAACAACTCAACTTCTAATAAGCTTTATACAAAAGTGGCTTTTCAAACACAGGAAGAAAATCTGTTCAAGGAGTTCCTGGTTAGCATGTGAAAATACTTTGTAGTCTCTCACTCAAAATTATTTGCTCTGCTTCATACAGGAAGGTCTCACTGAGGCAGCACGGAAATAAACCATATTTCCAGAATCAAGATGAATATTGTGTTATCAAACTAGCAACCTGACCCTCAAAACCAGGTTTCTCCAGGGACATTTATCTCAGTAACTTTAACATCTGGCAATGCAGATGCCTACATTTGAGATAGTCACTTTGGGCTCCTCCAGAAGAGGAGAAGAATAAAAATGGTTTAAAAACATGACTCATTTGAACCATTTTACACATTTCTGTTTGGGTAAGTGAAAACACATTCTGCAAGTGCACATTTTTTTCTCCATTAACTGGAAAGTAGTTTTACCAAGTCCAGTACTTGCAAGCTGAATAAACATCTAACAACAGATGTCTATATTTTCCCATAGGATTTACAGGAGGAGCATCAACCCTTTTTCATTCTCATACAGTATTTGTTTGGTAGCAGGGCAGGTTTGCAATAACATTTGCATAAATTTATATCTCACATATCTCACTTGCAAACTTGTAATTTGCAGAAATATGTTGGGAAATTCTCAACAGAAAAATCCAAACAAAAGGTTGATGAACATCACTGTTCAGATTCAAAAAACAATATTGCTACCTCAGACACATATAGCACAATATTTACACTTAAAGTAATTTCAAAGGAAGGAGAAAAGGAACAGCAGGAAGCCAAATCCAAAGTCCATGCATATCTTAATGTAGTTGCCTAATTAACCTGGATATTTAAGTCATTTTCCATGTAAATATGGATATTAATTAAGTAGGTACAACAGAAATAAGGCAGGAAGCAGGTGTAGATCTAAACTTTAATTGTTTGGCTCTGTCAAAAATCTACAATAGTTTTCAAGATGGCATGGAATCAGGATGTTAGTATTGGATGGGGTCTTGGATTTCTCACAGATTGTAAAGAAAGATGCTTTTACCCTGAATTAAGCAGTCTTTTCATTTAACCCAGAATCCTGAATAAAACCACATTATTTAGGTTAATTAATTGTTACTGGCTTTAATTTCTGAATGCTGAAGCTTTTTTTTTTAATTTGACATCTCTCTGGAGCACCAAATATCTTACTCTTCCACCAGTTATCAAAAATGGGCTTTGAAACAACTATACAAAAAAAGTCAAACTATTGAAAAAAAGCATCTTAAATGCAGAAGTTCTGCAAAGAAAGATCTCTGATCATGGAAACAAGCACTGCAGGTGATTAAAAACTGAAAGCACACAGGAAAATTCAAGTTAACTGAGCTTCTGGAGTGAACAGATGTGATCTTTAGAGTTTAGAAATATTATTTCCCCCTTCTTATTCCCTAGTGAAACACAGAGGCAGAACACTGTAACTTACTTCATTTTCCTCATATTTTGTTCTGAGATTCAGTTGCTTCTTTCTGGGGCTTATATTGAAGATAACCAAAGCCTTATTGAGACAAAAATAAGCTGTTCTGAATACCCTTGACATGGCTAGGAGTAAAACTCAGGAGAAAATAATTATTTTTGTTCAATCATAATGACTGATTCAAAATAAAATACAATGGTTAGAGAGAGAGCATACAAAAATGGACAGTGACATTAACTCAGTGAAAATATTTTCACTATCTGCTCAGCTGTAATATTGTCATCAAACAATTTCATCAACAGAAGGGGTTTAGCCAGCTCATCTTCTCTAAGCCTTATTGCAAATGCTGGTCTGAAACTAAGGAGAAAAAGGGGTGGAACATCTTGACCTGGAGGTAGAGATTGCTTATATTATTGCCTTTACTATTGTTTTCAGATAAGCTTGAACAATTCACTATGTAGTACAAGCTTAGACCAAAAGGTCACATTAACCCCTAGATCTTACTAGCCTGTATTTGCAAAGAAAGAAAAGTGAACATTCAAGAAGTTGAAAGTTCTAAAAACTAAGCTAGGTCAAGACTATGAGTCACTAAAATATACTTTTTAATAAGTTTATATTTTATTATTCTCAGCTTACTAAAGCAGTACTGCTTGAAAAAAACCGGAAGTCCTGAAAGGAGAGAAAAATAATCATGAGACAGTCCTTTGCCCTCAAAGTGGTGATGGGTAAGAGCATCCTGAGCTGAAGCAGAAGGAACAGGAACAAGAGTTTTACTCAGCACTTATTTAACCACAGCAAGATACTGCATCTTGCTGTGGCACTGCAGTACAGAAAGGAGGGTGATACACAACAAGAAGACTGTAGGGTACTGGAGCACTTGCAACTGAAAGGATGGAGACCAACTCTTATTGAGCCAGGAGGCACCTAACAGCAGCCCCCAATATCTGTGGGGAGGCCATTGAGGAGACAAATCCAGGCTCTTTCCCACAGTGTACAGTGGGAGGATGAGAGACAACACGGCTCACTTGAAACAAGAAAGGTCCAGGCGAAACACAAGGGAAAAACTTTTCATTCTGAGGACGGTCACATTGTCCAGAGCAGTTGTGAGTTGTGCCATCTCCATCACTGCAGATTTTCAAGACTAGTCTGCATAAAACCCTGAGCTACCTGGTCTGATCTTATCTCTGATGCTTCTTGGAAAAAAGATTGGGCTACAGACCTCCTGCAACCCATTCCCATATGAGTTTTCCTGTGATCTTATGACTCTAGAAGAAAAAAAAAAAAAAAAAACAACACAAAAGATTTGGAATTAAGTTCTGAATTTGAAGTGTAAGCAAAGGCAATTTCTCCCTCAATTTGTTCTTTGTTATGCTTTGGAATGTAGCTTTGTCTGTAACTTACCTTCACTCTGAGTAACAACACAGCACCAAAAAAATGCTTTTGTGACATTCAATCCTTAGCAGAAACAACCTTTAAGATGTTGAAGAGTAGCTGCTCACCAACAACAAGAATAAGAATGAAAATATTTAAATACTAGGTTCTAAAATAATCTTTCTAACAGACACAATCTTATAGGAGTGCTTTAGCACTTGCTTGTGAGTAGGGTAAATTATGATCTGTGATTTTCTCTGTCATCTGCACTTAATACAACATGTACTTAAAACTGCACTTAAAATTGTACTTAAAGCTGCACTTAAAACACCATGTTTGTCTTCTAGGTTAGAATCAGGTTGTCAAATGTTAAATGTCTATCAGTAAGATAATCATCCTGGGCTGTTCTTACAGTCATTGAAGAGTAACTAGTATCTTTATCTTAAAAATCTTTATATTTTATGTCTGAAATAAATCAACACTTTCACATTCTAAAGCAGCTGATTATTTCATCTCTATTGATTACAAAATGAATTTATCTGAACTTAGCTGAGAGAAGTCATCTTTGTGGTCCCCTCTTCAACTGCTGGCACTTAGACCTCCATCTAGTCACATGCCCAAGACATAGATAATTGCTTATATAGAAAAAGAGTCAGAAAGGGATTTTAGCAAGAATACAGAACAGACTAGTGCTATAATCTAGTAAACGGATTGGAGCTGGACCAAGGGTTGGACTCGATGATATCTGAGGTCTTTTCCAACCCAATTGATTCTATGATTCTATGGCTATAGTCACAGGCACAAGACATGGCCACACACACACACACACACACTGACCAGCCCTGTATACGTACAACCCTCCACTTTCATTCAACTATCTGTTTTCCCATGTTTTTTACTCTCCCAGCCACCTTGATCCCTGCACTGGGAACCTTTGGTTCATTCCCCCAGCAGCAGCCCCTAGTAAGTAATCCAGAAATGTTCTTGTCAGCACCACATAATGTGTCTCACCCCTATACGCAGTGACACTCCCCATTCCCAGTCTTTTATCTTGTAGTAAAACAATACATATTTGCAAGGGTGAGTGCTGGAAACACATGATTTATCATCAAAATTTTGCAGACTTTTCCAAAAGAACACTGAAATCTAGGGGCTGAATCACAAGCTAATACGAAACAGAGCAGCTCTCATCTGGCCTTTAATGGTGTCAGTGTATCATCTATTTAAGTGTGCCTTTTCTTCAGCTTTACCACGCTGTGAAAATTTCATTTCATATTCCATTTTTCAGGCATTAGACATGGCTACACAGCAATATTGTCAATATATATAACTCTATGAAAGTTATTTCTGTTCAACTCACTTGTTAATAACTTTCTGGAATAATATATGGCAGAACATGAATGTCAAGTTGGATATATTATGTTGGCATGTGGCATCCTTAAAGTCCTTACAAATTTTTAACTATTTTTCCCAGTATATCAAAATGAAGAATACTCTTTTATTTCAGATTCCCCTGATGTTTTAAGAGAAAAAAAGAATTTTAAAAAAAGGAAAAATATATACTCTTTAAGAAAAGACAATAAAATACGTCTGTGAAGCTTTAAACTTTACTATTTGTTGGCAGCTTTTATTTTCTTTTATTTTTTTTCCACTTCCACTTACAGTTCAATAAATCACTTCTGAAGATGGCATTTCTTTTTTTCTACACCAAACAAAACCAGAAAGCTCCAAGCACCCAGGCCATAATTTGTTTTTCTCTTTATCTTGAACTCGGCTTGAAACTTTGCTGCCTGACAGTTGCGCCTTGCTCATTACCAGTGATTTTGTGGTATCACTTTACAGCTGACTTTGTTCTGACACATAAGATCAGAAAAGCCTGAGCCTAAATGCTTAAGTCATAAATTTTAACTGTCCTTCAATTTAAATGCTTCCTGAAGACTGTTCTCCATTTGGTCATTTGTAGATGCCAGGTTTTTTCCCCCCACTGTTATTACATTGCCCTCTAGAAATGCTGACAAAGATTGGCTCCATGAGTTCACCCTGTGTCAGCCTTTCATACTTTTCCAAGTTGAAATGTTTCTGTTGTCATTACCAAGAACGATTCAACATATGTAAATGCATATTCTACACACTATTATGCTTGCAGCAGCCAAATAATTTCTTTTATCATGCTGTCAGCTTTTTCAAAGCCACTAGGAAATGCCAGTCTTTTCATGTAAGGTCCAATGCACCCTGTGTGACATAGAGGTGTAGGAAATGCAGTTTCTGGGGTGTTTGTAGGCACCTGTTGACCTGTGGACACTGCACAGAGCAGGGAGAAACCTGGGAGTGTTCACAGTTTCTGAGGATCTATCAGGCACAGTTTATAAAATGTGAGTGTTGATGTATATCCTGTGTAAACTGCTCATTTTTTCAGTTGTTAAGATGCTTGCATGCTATCTGCAAGGCATGACTAGAAAAAAAAAAATCCCAGTGAAACAGGTTTTCAAAGTTTATAGTCACACCAATGAAACAGGATTTCAAAGTTTATAATCACATCAATAACATCTCACATTTTAGAGCATTTGTCTATGCTCTAAAACACATGCTAACATATGTATGGAGAGCAAGAGTTTAGGCAAAAAGTCAGTTTAAGCCTTCCATGCCCAAACCAAGCACACTGTATGAACAGGGAGTAGGGTTGCTATAGTGGACCTATGCAGAAAATGGATCTAGGGCAAAATCCAGCTCCTTCTGGGTAGTCTCATGGCAAAAACCTAATGTGCTATGGATCAATGCTCGTTATCATTATTATCCCAGGAGGAAACCAGGGTTAGACCTCTGCAGAGCTTGCTTAATTCGTATATATAACACTTACAGGGGAAGTGCAGTCCATTATGTTCTTGATTATGCTGTGGGACTGACTTAGATCAAGATAGTACACGAAAAAATAAGTGCAACAATACCAAATTATGCTTTAGGATGATGAGATAGGGACAGGAGGATAGAGCTAGAGACAACTTGAACCCTGTGTTCAGTTTTGGGTCCCTCAGTACAAGAAAGACTGTAAGGTGCTGGAGCATGTCCAGAGAAGGGCAACCAAGCACATCCGGCGCAAGTCATATGAGGAGCACCTGAGGGAGCTGGAGTTGTTTAGCCTGGAGAAAAGAGAGCTCAGTGGGGGGTCTTATCACTCCCCACAACTACTTGAAAGGAAGCTGTAGTGAGGTGGAGGTCAGTCTCTGTTCCCAAGTAACAAGCAATAGGATGAGATGAAAAGGTCTCAAGTTGCACCAGGGGAGGCCTTGGAATAGGCTGCTTGGGGAAAGAGTGGAGTCACCATTCGTGGGGGTATTTAAAAGCTGTGTAGATGGGGTACTTAGGGACATGATTTAGTGGTAGGCTTGGCAGTGCTGGCTTAGCAGCTGGACTCAATGCTCCTAGAGGTCTTTTCCAACCTAAACAATTCTACGTACAGCAATGATGGGGGTCATGGGGATATTTGAGACAGGGTTATTAAGACAATTAAAATATTCAGGAAGAAAACTAGGAGCAAGAATAGCAAACATTATGGAGAGCAACAGTTAAGGTACATGTGAGAGAATCAGAGATGGGGCACAAGGAGAATGACAGGAGTCCTCAACTTGGTTTAAAAGAAAAAAAATATAGAAAGTAGGACAAGGAGAAGAAAGGTAAATGATGACTGAAGCCATAGCTCCTGTAAAGTAACACTTTTCTGCCTATGTGAAATAATTTTTTGCAGACTGTAAACTGCTGTGGAATGCAGAAATGATCCTCTATCTGACGAGTAGAAGTAGTGTTGATAAGAATATTATAACTATTTGTGATGTAGGCAAGAGTGCCACTGAAGTTCAGTGACTATCTGATCCTATGAATAATGCAGATAAAGTAACAAAACAGGCACTACTGAAGACACCAAGAAAACATAACAAATAAAACCAGAAGAATTGATCAGGAGAGCAGTGGTCACAACTACTCACAGTCCAGTAACTCAGAAGCAAATTCTGCTTATTCTACAAAAGTTTCAGAAGATGGTGTATAAATGGACATTGTGTTTCTTTATTACTTCACAAAAAGTATCATCCTGTTGGGGTAAGCGGCGGGTCCTCTGTGCCCCTTTTGAGGGATGTAGAAGAAGAGGATTTTCCCCTGAAGAAAAACGAGGGCCATAGAGATCTTGGAAAAAGGTGCCAGTCTTAACCATGGGAGAAGGAATGTAAACAATAAGGAAACAACCAATTGTATGTGAGAAGTGCTAACAACTTAGAGATAAGAGGCTAAAGATAGTATAGTATGCAAGGCTCTGTGCTCAGAGTGTGTGTGTGAGGGTGGGTATGCGAGTGTGTGTGAGAAACAGTAGTTTTTTAGCTGTACAGAAGAGTAATAAATGCTGAATATTGAATCATCATCATAAGGTGCCCACTTTTATTGTCTTGGTCGTCCTCGTATACAACAACATCATCCCACATCTCCTACTTTTGTCATTCCTACTGACCACCTGCAAACTATTGGTAATGTTTCTATCTATTAATACTTTCTGACCCATAACTGAAAACAGCAATAACTTTTGACAACACATGTGACTTCTCAAACAGGTTTTACCCTGACATTTCTGATGTAGATTTCTCTATCCATTCAAGTTCTTATGATGCTACAAGCTACATGAAATTAATTTCTTATAATAGGAAATACAGGGAAAATATGTTCCTTATATTTCTGCAGGAACAGAAATAAATGACATATTGGGTACTTTCAGCCTCATACAAAAAACTCCAAGGTTTGAAAATATTTATTTGTATAAAGCCAGTTCATGTAGAAATAGTGTAAAATATTGACAAGTCTCATAACACTACCTTTAAATCAAGATTTTTTTTTCATTTTTTTCTTCCCCTCATCCCCAATAATTCAAATCATGGAGTAAAATTAATTATCCCCTGTGGATACCACAAACAAAATTTTCTCTATTCCCCACATGTTATTAGCCATTAAAAACAATAATCTAGAATCAGAGCAGTACTGTACTGGAGGGGGATACTGCTTCTGTTGTCACCTAATGTTCTAATTCTTACCACAGCTTATCATATTGCCTCTGAACAAATGATCCTTATGCCTGAATTTACAACCAGTCACATTAACCTTAGACCTCATCTTACATCAAAGAACCTTATTCACTTCCTCTAATCAGCACAGAAACCTTTCAAGAACAGTTGGGCTTGTAATGCCACTTTCCATTTTAAAGTTAGCTGAATGAAAACTAGTTTTACTAGGGAAAATTAGATGCCTTTTTGACTTTTTGCAATGATTTGGTATCATGCAAAGCTCATGTAGAACAATGATTTTCCTTCAGAAATAAATTAAGGCAGATTCTCAGCTGATGTAAAGTGACAGTTTGAATGTCAAGGTTTACCACTTGTGGAGCTGGTCAAGTAACCCTCATTTCTATAGAATATGCTATTTAATGAAAAAAAAAGACTGTAGACCCTAACTATCTAATTTTTTAGAAAGTGTTTATTATCAGGCATCTGGAAGAACTGCCTGGTTTACATATTCAGAAACACAAGTATGCAATTTCCTGAGACCTGAAGCACGGCCTTCAGGCAAGCTTCTTTGGTGTGATACAGTTGCTGGCTTTATACAAAACTTACAATGGTCTAATTTCCTTATTTGTTAATTAAAGCAATCTAGTGAATTTGCAGGATATGTTGTGATATAGACGAACATCCCAATTAGAGATGCAGCCATATGACACAAAGAGTTTTGTGATGAATGAAAAGGTATATATTTTTTGTGGATTAATGTGACACACTTTCAAAGTGACAGATTAGGATCTTGGGCAGAAAGTTTATTTGTGGAAAAGTTAAATAAGAAAAACTAGTGTAAGACAAGAGGTGGGTAATCCTTTGAAGGAAAATGTTACATATAAACAGGTTTATAACAAAACAAAAAAAAAAAAGCAAAAAAGAAAATTAGCTTTGATCCATACCCTAATATTCAGACCTGAGATTAAGTGCCTAATTTAGAATCATGCATGTCCCCAGCTCCTTCTAGAGACAAGTATCTCCAAACTGATTCAATCCACTGTTCTTCACAACTTTGTATAAGTGAGGTTTCAGGCCTCGTCTGGGATTACAGCAACAACGTTTTCAGAGTTGAATAATCTTCCAGTACTGTTACTGAAGGATGAGGAAAACCAGATGGTGATAAAGGAACACATTCCTTCGCCTGAGTAGAGTGTACTCCTGGCAGCTTGGATTATTACTCCAGAAATTTGGCATTCCACGCACCCATCCAACATCTCTTTCAAATTGATGTCTAGGACTGGGAATATGCTCTTGTTTCTCTACTCCTGTATCATTTTATCAGGACTTAGGTGGTTCAGTCATATGTCTAGTACAGTAAATGTTATATCCAAGAGACAGAGAGCATGAGATATGTTCTTCATTAAACCGAGTACAAAGTTGTTTGTTTCCATAGGCAGAAATTCAGTCCTATAGAAAAACATTGTCTTAGAGTTTTCAAGCACAGGGATATTTAACACTCACATTTTTGAAGCTACATCTACATAATATAGTGTTACCTAATTACCTCTCTAAGCTCAAGAGGTAGGTGCAATGAGGATATAACTTGAGACACACTTTCAACACCACAGGGGTCAAGCAGTGCATCACAGTAAAATGTAGGCAGTAGTATTTTTTCCTATACATTCATTCCTCCTAATTTAACCTCAGTTGTAGGGTATGTTGGGACCTTTCAGGAAATCAGGGCTTGCCTGATATTTCTGTGTATGCTTTGTTAATATGCAAAGATATACTAAGATTCCCCATACAAAAGAAATAATCATCTCATTCATCCAGTGAAACAGTTCCCTATTTAGAAGATAGTTCTAAGGTCAAGTACCGATATCTTTCATCAAAGTAAATTCCCTTGGAAATTAAGGGAATCTCTGCCAGATGAAGGACTCAATAAAAAACTTATGTTCTCTCCCCAACTGTTCATAACTTGAGATTTATGCACCAAATGATGTACTTCACGGATTCTTTGACTCAATAGTGCATGCAGTCTTATTCCAGTTATTGTAAGAATTGATATGTGTAACGTTACCATGAGTAACCTAAACTGCAAAAAAAAAAAAAAAAAAAAAAGGCCCCNAAAAAAAAACAAAAAAAAAAAAAAAAAAAAAAAAAAAAAAAAAAAGGCCCTCTGCTAAGAATTTAAAGAGAGAGACCCTCATTTTCTGAAACATTTCACAGTAACAGATTCTTTTTAAGTAACCCTGAAAGGCCATGTGCACCCTGGCTTAAAGACTGGGAAGGGGTGAAGTAGGGTTACAAAGTGAAAGGTTGACTTTCATCAGATTATGGTCTAGATGAGAAAAAAGTTCAGAGGTCTCAAGGAGACTTAAGGCATATCTGAGAATTGTCTCCTTATATGTTAGACATCTGCTGTTTTAATCAAACCTTTGGGCTTCTCAGAAGGATTCATATCATCAGAAATAATCTACAAAGAAATATATCCAGTTACTTGAAAACAGTTTCTATTTCTCAGTTTCCATCAGCTCACATTTATAGTCATCAAAAGTCACAGGTATATATTCATTTTTGTAAGATACAGTGTCCACTGGTTGACAGGGACCTCAGTATCCAGGGGTCCCCTGGAAATCCTATGACTTGCAGGGGAGCAGACTGTCTCACTGTTTTTCATCAGTTTGGCAGAATTTTTCTCATTAGGAACACTCTTCTGTGTCTTCTTACTTCTAAGTATCCCCTTCATTTCTCTGAAGGATCTAGTTCTGCATGCAGTTTTGGCTAGTGTTGGAGAAAGGTTGCTGGAGTTCACCATGAGTCTGATCAATGTGGCAGTTTCTCTAGATCCTACTAGAGAGATAAAAGTATATTTGAAAATCTAGGTTCATGTCTGTCCTAGTTACAGGGGCCGGGACCAGTTTACCACTATGGGGGTATAACCAAAACTGTGTATTCTACACCCTCTGTGTCATTTATGAGGGACTGTTAATAATGAATTATTTTCAGCAGCTGCCCAGGGCACACCTGACACCTCAGGCTACAAAATGGGTGTTAAAGAACTCTGTGAGGCAGGGTAGTGTTTCTACCAATGAGTCACCAATGAGTCACTCATGTGTGATAACTCCCCTCCAGGGAGATATAAGCACCTTCACACCCAGCCTGAGGGGTCACCTCTGATAATGGGCAACACTGGACTGGCATAATAGGCAGCTGCAATGACCTAGACTATCAAAGGTTCCAGAATATCCCATGACTCACAGAGTTAAATCATCCATTGTGAAACTCTCCACCCTGGGGGAGGTACTGGGCATTCCCACCTAAACCCAAGCATATATTATCTTGGGATTTTGGGACTTCTTGTACCACCTGTCAGATCCAGAGGAGGACTTCAACAGTACTGCCGCTCTCAACAAGACTGAGATTGTTACTTTGACAGAGCTGCAACCATCATCCAGACTAACAGGTTTCCTTTCCTCTTACTTTGCACCGGGGGGGGACCACGAACACTGTTCTGTTCTTGTCCCAGGGTGCTGGGTTACACATCTGTCTTTGTGAGTTAAAACCAGTTTTCTCTGTATCATTGTGTTTATTGCAGTCTTTTTAGTAAATACTAACTCTGATTTGTAATCTCTCTTGAGTTCCTTTCTCACATTGGTTTAAACCAGCACAATGTCATATCAGACTGTGGCGATTTTAGCTGAAGATGAATACTACAAGACCACTTCACTCACTAGTGGTCGTCAAAGAGATTTCAGACTGTGACATACAGCTTCACTTGGGGTATTTTTGGTGTGGTGGTTTAGGATTTTTTTTTGGGGGGGAGGGGAGGTTTTTTTGATTCCTTGCTTTGTTGGGTTTTTTGGGGGGGTTTGGTTTGGGCTTTTTTTTAAGTTAAAGTTGAGGAAAGTTTATAATTCATAGGATCTGATTTTTACAAAGAAAGAGGGAAAAAAATGAAATGCATTAGGGTCTCATTTTCCTCATTTGAATAGTTAAAAGTACCAGGGAAAAAATGTTTCTTTTGAATATCTTGCAATTTACTGTCTGTATATATAAAAAACATTATATAATACATGCAAGCATATATTTCCTTTGATTCTTTTTAGAACTAAAAAGAGAACATCTTATATAACATATATATCTTCTGAAGAAGATTATCCTCTTTTTTTTGTTTTTCATAGGCTGGAGGAGAGCTCCGTTTTCATCATAATTAGTTACTGAAAAGTGGAACACTGGATGATTAAAAACATTTCTTTCTTTTTTTGTGAAACTATTTCTCCCCAAAGGCTAAATAGAACACGATCTACTTATACATATTTTTCTGCAGATGGTGTTTAGCTACATATGTATAGATTCCATATGATTGATCTAGTCAGGAAGAACATTCTGATCAGATGTATCTGGTAAAGGACAACCTCAGAATTAAATGTGTGTCAAGCATGAATCTCTTTATTATTTTTCTAAATTACATTAGTGAAGAATGTCCTGCTATTCTATAGTTTAGAATATTTTAAAATTTAAATCTCCTCAGTACCTCCTCTGGATTATTAAAAGTTGATGACAATTGAGACAGTGTAATTTCTTAATAAAAATTCAAGTGCATGCAGTAATAGCTTGTCTTCTCTTTTAAAACAGGACAAAAGAGTTGGTGGAAACTAGATAAACTATTTAATTCTTAAAAAAAACCATTCTTGTAAGGATTCGTGGACAACTAATAACACTGATCTTTAGTCTTATTTTGATAAAGGAAATCTCTTACCTCATAGCAAATAAAATAACTTAGCAGGGTTTTATTATTTTCTGCTGCATTATTAAAGGTTTATTCTGAGTTAACCCTTAAAAGACTCAGTCAAAGACTTGTATTTGTTTTGCTAGCTATTGTGCAAAAAAAAGAGAATGAAAGATATACTATATCCACAAGAGCATGCGATACGTACAGGAACAAGCATTTCTGTGCCGTGTTTCCATGTTTTTACTGTTCCATGTGCAAATTATTTCTCATGTAAATGGATCCTTTCTTTCACCAATTTATTGAAGAGAAACTGATTACTAATTGGAAGAACTGAGAAAACATATGTATTGAATTAGAGTCCAGTGAGTGTAATTTTAGACAGACAAACTTTGTATTTTGTTTAACTTCAGGTACAGATAATCATAGAATTGATTGGGTTGGAAAAGACCTCAGAGATCATCAAGTCCAACCTTTGGTCCAACTCCAGTCCGTTTACTAGATCATGGCACTAAGTGCCACGTCCAATCTCAGTTTAAAAATCTCCAGGGACGGTGAATCCACCACCTCCCTGGGCAGGCCATTCCAATGCCTGACCACTCTCTCTGGAAAGAATTTCTTTCTAATCTCCAGCCTAAATTTCCCCTGGCAGAGCTTAAGTTTGTGCCCCCTTGTCCTATTACTAACTGCCTGGGAGAAGAGACCAATCCCCACCTGGTTATAACTTCCCTGCAGGTAGTTATAAATATTATATTATCAAAGAGTAAGGAATGTAACAAACAACATGTTATTAATATTTACTATTTTCAAAGGCCAAAATGAACTCCATCAATGAACAAAATGTTAACAGTTTTTGAGTCAATATTTTGATAGCATTTTTATTTCTTTCAAGATATCACTAAATTACAACAGCTAAAAAAAATTTGTAAACAAACAAACAAAAAAACCCACATAAAATCTGTCTAGACTGTTATAATTTTTGTCACCAGAAATATGATAGGGCATCATCCAGTTCAAATAGACAAGATTATGATGACTTACTGAATTGGAAGAGACAGTGATATGAAACATAAGGCAGTCAATAAGATTTGAATTTACAGCTGGCTGTTGTATTTACATCTGGGTTTTTAGCTAAACTTGAGTAAGACAGTTCTCCACTTTTCCCCATCTGCAAAGAAAGGATTGCGATACTGATCGTGATTTTAAAGTGCCTTTCAACTTACAGATCAAGCACACTGTACAAAGACTGAAGTTTGAGGGTGTCCCTTTTTGGGCCAAAATCAGTGACAATGGAAACATAGGACTCCTCTGATGTCATTAATGTTGATTTGTAAAGTTATTTGTGGAATATGTATAAGAGCTATCAGAATCTGCCTCATGTTAACAATAAGCAATAAATTCCATAATCACATATAGCTTTCCTATGATTGGTGTAAATGTTATTTTAGCAGCAATATGTAGAATGCTCCTTTAGAGCTTTAAAAGAAGAACACATTGAAATTCTTTTCCAGATACCACTGAGAGTTTTATTCAGTCTTATCTGTTACGTCTTCATGAGAATATTTAAATAAAATGGCTGACTAGAATAACAAATTTCTTTGCATACATTGACATTTCATAAATGTGACCTGTGCTAAAATCAAGAGACTGGCCAGAGGACTGAAATTACATTAGAAATTGTCTATTCTAATTGTCTTTTTCTCTATAAATAAAGAGAACAGAAGATATGTTAAAAACCTATTTCTAATTAGCAGCAGTTAATAGTAACATTTTTAAAGCTTGCTGACATTAAACAAAAAATT
Organism: Pachyramphus minor; assembly: GCA_013397135.1. Classification (NCBI taxonomy): domain Eukaryota; kingdom Metazoa; phylum Chordata; class Aves; order Passeriformes; family Tyrannidae; genus Pachyramphus; species Pachyramphus minor. The sequence continues at coordinate 276,604 of VYXB01009271.1, read as the reverse complement.
TTTTTCTGTAGCAAATAAAAAAATAAAATCATTTGCTGCTGTGATCCAGTAAAGGAGATAAAGTGTAGGAAAAATCTACCAGACCTGTAAGAGATCTTTGAACAAGCAATTACCAAAAATGCACTAAACTCCTGGTAGTTCTGTAAAGAGAATACATATGTAGAGTAGCAGATGAGTAATCAGCTACCCTTTTATGAGAAAACCATTCCAATGGCTTTCAAAATCATGACCAATAAACAAGAAAACAGAAGGATGATACTAAGCAAACCCTAGGAGTTTAATCAAATTAAGTCATGAAGAATGGGAAAAACTGCTCTTTTCAAAAAAAAGAAACTGTGCCAGGTTGGATGATTAGAAAGTCTGAGATGCTGATGTTACTGTTACAAGCAGCTAATCAGTTACTGCCATCTACAGAGCTGATCTCACAGCTCCACATTGATGAAGAAGTTTCATGTGTTTAGTGTCACAGGAGCACTCTGCAGGTCAGATCTTCTTCCCTCTAATACCAGAGGGAATCTTACCATTGACTTTAACAAACACAGAAACATTGTGCCAAATTTATGACCCATTAGTTTGGCCCTGCCAAACACCATTGAAGAAAGATAAAAAGTACTTTTCACAGTCATATAACTATATTTTTTAATTTGAGAAAGGATCAGCTGAAGTTGAAAGACCTTTTTTGCTTGTTTTGCCATAGTTCTTCTTCAGTCTTAACTTTCTTATTAAAATAGAAATACCCTACGAATCACATTTGTAGACAACATCTTGCAAAAATATCCACACATCCACAGTGAAGTCTGTTTGAATTCCCACAGAGCTTGAGACAACAACTCTGTTGATTACATGTTTGTGTCAGAAGAAGTGACAATAAGATCAATATAATTATTACAGCTTACTACAGCATACAAGAAAGGACTAAGAAAATCTAAATTTACATTTTTATTATTTTAAGCAAAATTTTTTGCGAAGGGGAAAGAAAGAGTATCTTTCTCACAGATGGTATAGAATTAAACTGGATAATAAGACTGAAAGATCAAAGACAGAGACAGCAAAATAATTTTCATTTTCACAAAGAAGTATATTCCAGGGTTTCTTTAAGTGATTCCAATAAATATTAAATGCCTAAAATGTATTTCCCCAGGTGCTAGTACTATAATGAAATATGTGGCACAGAAATGTAACAATATTTACAAAACAATAAACAACATTACAATATTTACAAAGCAATATAACAAAATTCGCTCAGCAGAGAATCTGACAAGCTACAGCTACACCCTACGATGGACTTTTCTTCTCTGAAATGAAGGTGAAGAATTTCTTTTCTGTCAGCTGCAATCTTTGACTGCAGCAACATTGGTAAATATACCATAAAACTTACAAAGAAGATATTTCACTAGGATTCTTGATCTGATATTTCCAGAAAGGGCTTCATGAATTTATGTTGTATTTCTCCCTCTAGCCAAGAAAATGTACTTCAGGCCAACACAGGGGCAGAAGAAGTTGCCAGTTCTGGCAGAGGGTGCTGGGTTTCTCAGTGCACCTGACAACACAGCAGAGCCACACACTTCACTGAACTGAACTATGGAAAAGACAGGGATGAAAGGCTTCATTTCCCTTAATGTCCAGCTGTGACTGTTTCACAGAAATGTAGAACACCTGGGGTTGGAAGTGACCTTAAGGATCGCTTGTTCCTACCCTCTCACCACAGGCAAGGACGCCTTCCACTTGACTAGGCTGCTCAGAGCCCAGCGTAGCTTTGAACACTTCCATGGATAACCACTTCCAGGTGCATTTGCTTATCAAACCCAACAGCAATAACATTTCTTTCCAAGAGTGAGCAATTATCTGCACACTGAAGAAAAATAGCGTGAAAGATACATATACCAGCACCACCCAGTGATGTCTATCAAATCATTGGTTCCTTTTAATTCAGAACTCAGAGGAAAGCTCTCCAGCTGTATGCACAGCTGCACCAGCATGCCCAAGAACACCACTCTATGCTCTCTGAGATGTCTTTGAATTTTGTGTCTTGATCTCATTTTTGTACAATACTGGTTTGCAAGTTTTCAATTAAGATTTTTCCTCAAAATACAGGCAAAATATACCCGAACTTACTGAATGATATGTGACTGACAAGTACAAATTGAAGTGGTCTAGTATTATACTATCTCAATATTTTAAAGGTGTTGGCTGTGTATCTCAGAGGATTTTGCCATGAAGACAGTTGTTGAAACATATATTCACAAGTTATTAACTAGTAAAAGCCTTTCGATGATGACATTGAAAGATGTCTCACGTTTATGAAGACCTTGAACATTCACGCTTAACAACAATGACCTTTTGGACTATTATTTTGATTCACTCAAATTTTTGTTACAAGAGCAGTTATGGTATTATTTAGAGCAACCTTACTTTATTTTTACCCAACAGTGATATTACATGAAAAGAATACAGGGGAGGACACAAACATATGAAGTATTTAAAGGCATTTTCTCATAGTAAACAAAAGCACCGTATCACACATTTCAGAAGGTCCAACAGGTATGGTGCCAACAGAAGAAATAACGTAGGTCAGAGTTGATATATCAAAGCAAACACTGCAAGCAGAATTCTTCTGAGTACTTAGGAATACTGGCCTGGTAGAGACAAACATTCAAATTAAAGCCGTTTTCTTCAGGTATGAAATAGTGTTGCAAGTCGAAGAACACTACCATAGCAGATGAAATGGAAAGTATGGTGAAGAAGCAGCAAATAACATGTTGCAAAATCCTAATTTACTTTAGACTGCAAAAGGAGAGATCAAAGAGATGTTTCTTACATTGGAACAAGAGTAAACCAAGCGCACACACAACCTCAGAGTAGGTCACACTAGTGTGTAAAGGTGACCACAATGTCCCTTATTACATGATTGTAGAACGAGGACATGGAGTCTGGAGTTATTCACTTGTTTTGGAGACAGCTCTAACATCATTAATCTACACTCTTTACATTCACTCAGCGTTGTTTTCACAGAAGATGCTTCTATCTTCCAATGTGCTTCTTGTGTGGGAATTTCAACTCCAATTTTCTCCTATATTTGAACATGTTTATGCATATTGGTATGAACTACTTTATAGATTACAGCTGCTGCTACATGTACATTAAAATTATAATTTCTCAACTTTGCTCCTTAAAGTTCTAACAAATATGTCATAACCTAAGCTCACAATATCATAATATCTACTGAAATCATGAAGAGAAGGAAGGCTCTGTAATTCATAGCAATTCACCTTGTTTCTGTGCCCGTGTCTCCACAGTCTCAGACTGCCTAGAGTTCCTATAATACATGAATGTTTTCCTGAAATCCACTGGGGTTTTTTTTTGGTGTGTTGATTAGGCACCCAGCATGTAAGATGTTAGTAGATTTCAGGTGTGCATCACAAGTGTCTTTTCAGATGCTGCAAGATATTCAGCACATGATTTTTATTGAAGAAAAAAATTACAGCAACTGACAGCAGCAACCTCCTTCTGTCCAGAAGCATCCACTAATAATGGCACATGGCACAAGCCATGAGCACTCATGCCACAGATACAGATACATCGAACGAAGTACGTAGCATACATGGAATGTCAAATTTGCTACTTATTGCTGCAGGGGTACCTAAAATGTGAGATGAGAGTGGGGACCCCAAACAGCAGTACATTTGTTGGCTCTTCTCATAAAGACAAGGAGGCAAAATAACACATATATATTCCCCGGTAAAGGACGGTTGTTTCCTTTTCCACACCTTTTTATTTTGACCAAAGCCTGTTAATTTTCAAGTTATAATAACTTGGAAGGAGAAGGTTTTTTCTTTTTCTCTTCTTACCCCAAGAAGGTTCCCGTCCTCCTTGGCCGACATTTTGTCGTCTTAAACTGGACAACCCACGACTCCCTCGACTGGCCTGAGGAATCATGAAGAACAAGGCTGTATCCCACTCTTCACCCTACCCAGATTTGTGTCTGCCGAGGCACATAGGTTCTGTTCTTCCACAGAAGCAGGCAGGAAAGGGAGGCAAATACTGGAGTTGCCCTAAATTCTTCTCTCCTATGTAATGAGCATTATTATTATTATTACTGTTGTTGTTGTTATTAAGATGGGAAGAAGTGAATTTTACCTTTACACTTTTGTCAACATGGCATTTCTCCCCAGATACCTGCAAAACATGGGAGGCAAATGGTTTTCTAAGAGAGAAGTATCACCATGTCTAATTATTTGCTGTGTGTCTAACCCCTTTTGAAGACATGAGAGTGGTTCAGGTGGACAGGGCCAGGCTGGATGGGGCTCTGACCAACCTGGTCTAGTGGGAGGTGCCCCAGCCCATGGTGTAGGGGGATTAGAACAAGTTGACCTTTAAGGCCCCTTCCAACCCAAACCATTCTACAATTCTATGATTCTATGACATGTGGTCAGATCCTGTGGAGCTGTTAGCCTTTTTCTCTTTTCTGCAAGAGGGAGAAGAGGGTCAGTAAAGAAGGGCATTTTACCTATATACCTATGTACAGGGTTTTTTCAACAACAGAGGAGAGTCTTTGGGATGTTTAAATTTTTTACCCATTTTTTTCTGTGAAAGTAACTTGAAACCAGATGGGATCATAAAGATAAAAGAAGCTCCATTAAGTACCAGCAGAGATGCTATTAGTATGCTAATGGACAGATGTTTTCTTAAAGAAGAGATAAAAGATATAAAAGGTGTCAAGAGAATAAATAGACCCTCTATTTTCAATGTAGCATCCAACACAGAAATGACCAATAGGATAAAGCAATTCAGCAAGGAAAGAAGTTTAAAAAGTCATTTTAGGAGTCTTGGCAACACTGACTTGGGAATTTAAAAAAGATCCTATTAAAAGTTTCTTTAATAGCCTTAGATATATACTGATATCCCTGAGTGAAAAAGAGATCTTAGCTAGGTAATGGCTTTTCACAATATAACTGTGATCAAAAATAACACCCACTAAAACAGTTTAAACAAATAAAGTGCCACAATATTTCACGTATGTAGAAAACAAATCTGGTCACATATATCTTAAACCAGCTACTTGAGTTGTGCATAACATTTACAAATAGGTCTTTTTAAAAATAAGTTCCTTAAGACACAAATGCATTTATTTTAACCTAGATATGTGCCAGAAAGCCCCTCAAGTCCAGAAATGCTACCTGATCTTTCTTCTTTGTCTGCTTTCAATTGTTTTTATTCAAGTCTTATTGCCATACAAAGGAGCCTCCTGTCTATAAGGTGATAACTGTATCAAGGTGCAAATACTCAGAGGATGTATAGGTTAAAACCCCCAACAGTATTACACTGTATGAAAAACAACAGTGTGTAGTTTTTTAGTTCTTGAGTAAGCAAGAAACTCTTTGTAACCAAGTGTGTTTTGCCATGTAGCTGCCTGGCTTTGGTTCTGACTGTCCACATACAGAATCTACCATTCCCATTTGTGAATGTCACTAAATAGGTACAGTGATTCTGTTGATCTCCCCAGATATATTTTGTTAAATGTTCTGCCTGCCAGCAGTAACATACAGGTGTAACACACATTGTTTGTCCCTTCTGTGTCCTGTCCATAAATGTTAGGTCTCCTTCAATCCCAAATATTAAGTTCTACCCCATCAAGCTTTTGGGGCTTTTTGTGTTGTAATTACTGTTCCAATGACAGACATGAACTGAATTGTGCCGACTTAAGACTGATACCTCTGACTCTGATATAGGTAAATGCATGCAAATTCTATGGCAGCTTTATGAAATATTGAAACAACCACTGCAGCATAGTGGCAACTGGAGCAGCTCTTGCTTGTTGGAAAAGGTAGATATGACAAATTTTGATGCCAGATTTATGCCAGTAAACCAATCAGCAGAAAACATTCCTGGGTGCTAGCATTCAATCGTCTGGATCATAATCTTAGAATGATCTCTTCATGTTTTCTATCATGGTTCATCAGTAAAATAATGGGACTCTATTAACAGAAGTAGTAATAGTGTGGTTGAGCCTATATTCTCAATAGCCAGTATCTTGCCTTGGAAGACTAACAAATATCATCTTTGAGCCAAATTTCATTTCTGCTCCAACATGTAGTTATTAATTCAACAATTGTTATTCTAAACATTCCTGTGGGTCATATAAATGTCTAGCCTCTTAAAAGTCTTAACTGGATCTAAAAACGGATACGGTTCTTTCTCCAGAAAAGCACTTGATTTTTCTCATTACTTACAAGAAAGCAGCAAAATTTCAAAACATGACAAAGTTCTGAGAAATTAAACTTGTCTTCTTTTGAAAGATATTATTTCTCCCTTATCCTCAAGTATTTCTTAAAAAAAGATATTTTTTTTTATCGACAGCTTGTCATTTGTTGTTAGCATCCTGGAAAAGTATCTTTTTGCATAATTTTATTCTATAAGAATCTGGATAAAAATACATTAGGTACTGTAAAAACACAAGATTATGCTCAGTCCTTGTCTCAGAGAACCTGTGAGAGTCAGTCTGCCAAATCTAGATCCTGGGTCCCCATAGGCAGTTTGACTTAGCAGTATTACCAAGGTTATGGGTTTGTGGGCAGACAGGATAGTGGTGGTGTCAATAGATCACTAATATTCACAGCTCAAAATAATCTAATATATCTTCTAATCTAAGGTTTGAAACTACTTATAATGTATAGTTAGCAAGTCTGCTTGCAATAGTTATCAATAATTTATGAATCCTTTGTAATTCTCAGATAGAGGAAATCATTAAAAAAGTTACCTGTTGCTCTAGTAAAGAACATCAAGAGGCTCTGGAGTGAGATCAGTTTCCCAGTATGTTGTTAAATTAGCATGTGGGGACAGTTTCTGTATCAGAAGTTTGTTGTATACTTTTTAACAAACATGAAAAAAGGAGATATATTTTAGATGGTTTCATCACGATTTAGATCACTGAAATAAAAAACAAACAAACAAACAAAAAAGACACATTTCTTACAATGTCCAGATGAAATGGTACAACATTTCTATAAAATACTGGTTTTGAGGCAGAGCTTACAGTTGCTCCTTATAGATTTTTCTATGCTGTTAAAGGTAGGCAAAAACTTGAATAAAATGGTGTTTATGATGAAGATGTGGGATGACACCTTTTTGTCTGCATTGCACAAAAGTCAGACTCATTTTATGCTGTCAAAATCTTCTGGAACTGTGTAAGCTCTGTGTCATCCTAGGTTAAACATTCATCCATTGATGAGTCTTGGTGGTCATACTGCACATCACAGAAAAAGTACTTGTAGCCTTCGCTGCAATGGACAGTACAGTCTTCACTAAAAGCAAAGAAATGCAAGGAAAGTGTAAATAGTGCAGTGTCCTTTCTTTGTTTAGTAGCAGCAGAAAGAGAAAGTTTCTATGTTTTTTTCTTAATGCACTTTGGATGGTAAAATTAAAAATTTATTAACTCCTTAAAAAGAAAAAAATCCACCTGGCAAATGGCATAAAATTTGTTTTGTTTAAAAAATCCCCAAACATTGGTATACTGGAACTATGTTATTAAATAGGATTTAGGTATATTTATGTTTCAGTTTAAATTATTCATATTTCAGTACTAAAGATAGAAGCCATTGACATCACAATCAATGGTCCAGTTTACCAATAAGTATAGGGCAGTTTGTCTGTGAGAAGAATTTTAAAAGTGTGGTAATACTGAACAGAAAGCAGTACGACATCACAATGCACCTGGACTAGGCAAGAGTCTGGGAATCAGTGGGAATCAGAAGATCCTCTTTCCAAGAGAACTTCCAAGCTATTGAAAATAGATACAGGAAGACAGAATACATTAGGAGATCCTTCCAAATTTAGATTTGTTTTATATCGCAGTTTAGGGAACTAATTCTCTATGCAGTACTTGTGTTCATACTAATCTAAAAGTTTCTCCCTTCATTAAAGTTCCAATTAGAACATTTGTTGACAGAGGAGTTCAGAACAAACTTGCTATACAACCAATATGATCAACAGTGTTCCATTCTATTTACATAAGCTGCTCTTTTATACACTTCCAATACATCACGGCTCAGGATCACTCTTAAGCTATTGGATACACACTACTGTCCACGAGCTAATTGGATTACTACAGGTGTCCATGCAGTGTGAAATCATTATTTACTTTCTGGCACACTTACTTTGGCACAGGTTTCTCTTTGTTTCAGCCCTGAGGGCCTATTCAGCATTCCAACACTGACTGTGGCTGGTTATGTTAAGGCAGGGCCTAGAGAAATGCAGGATGGGTTGCTCACCACAATCCTGTTCTCTCCACAAACATTTCAACTTCCCTGTATTGAAACCACTTAAGGTTCTGCTTAAGTTTAAACATATGCCTAAGTCATGTTAAACCCAAGGAAGATTTAGATGTGTGAATAATTCTTGTTACACTGGTACAGACTTAATGGACCACTAGACTTATCTAAAGTGGATTAAGTCAATAGAAATACCTCTGTTGATTAAAATGCTTTGTAAGTCAGGGTCTATTTTCCCTCACTTCCTAAAGACACTGCAGTATTTCTTAATTTAGCTAAATGCATTTTACCTGCTTTCTTGTTGAGTGGGTATTTTAATACAAAATAACTAACTGGGTGCTCTTTTCTCCACGGAAGTACCACAAGTCTCCAAGTAACACAGCACAGGACAGAAAATGTTAAATTTTTCATTAAAAATAAATAAATAAATAAATAAAAAATAAAAATAAAATTAAGGGAAAAAACCAAACAAAAACCAACCAAACAACAACAACAAAAACCTTAACAGTTTGGGTTGAAGTTCTTTTCCATCAGCCTCCAGAAATTATTGCTTCAAGTACTGACTGAAGTGTTTTCAACTTGTATATTTTATTCACCTCTCTTTAGAGAGATTTAGACCAATCTGACTAAAATTATTTAAAAGGCATAGAAGTAATTAACTTTATAAAAAAAGCACTTATTTAACACTTATCTATGTACTTACCTATGCACTAACTTATGATGTGTCTTTGTGGTAAGAGGTGTTGCAAACAATAAATATAGGTTGTAAACAAAAAATAAAGGCTGCAAACTATAAAAAGTATATATTTTAAAAATAAAATAAAATTAAGAAAAATTTCTCTTTACTAATTACATCATATTTTTACTTAGAAATAGCTACCCATTTCCACATGAAAAATTGAAGACAGCAGTAATTCCATAGAAAAAGGAAAGGTCTGAACTAAAAGGTCTTAGAATTTCTGGACCACTTTCCCTGCTGAATGGGGTTTGGGTGAAGTTCTGAGTGCTGAATATGCAACAGAATTCTGCACTGCAGAAGAAAGATTTGTATCTGCAGACAGAGTGAAAAAGAGTGTTTTGGCACGAGTTTCTAATTAGTCCTCCTTGATCCAAATTTGTTCTCACTTGCACTGGTCATAAATTTTGCCATTCTCAATTTATGTTGAGGAAAGTGAAAAAGGAAATCTGCTTTCCTAATTCTGTCCTTGTTTTCATACTTTATTGTCAAGTAACCTGCAACAATCTAGGTGTTATTGAGCTTCTCCTGCCTGTGATTTCCTGAGTTTTATTAGTAGCATTTTTTTTGAGAAGTAGATTTGATTTCTTTCAGTGTAAGCCTATTGTTCTCAAATTCTAAGAGGGAAGGAAATCCATACTGAAAAACTCATCAGCTGGTCCTCTGTGATACTGAGTTCCCAGGATGAATTGAGAACATATTTTCATTTTGGCCTTGTGGCTCTTATTCTCCTTGGGGTTCAAAAAATATAGCAGATTTGCACTAGACCTCTGCAACACTGAACCTTGCAGCATGATGTATGAACAATTTTCCTTTTAGGCTGGTAGACTTAAGGCTCCCAGGAACTGCAAAATATGGCAGGTTTAGCTGTATAACTGCAGCTCCAATTCCCAGGGTTATTCTGATTTGTGTGTATGTTTGTTTTAGAGAAACTTATCATTTCTAAGTTTTCTTACAGTTAAAATAAAAAAACCCGCAAACACACAAACCTCCAGTAAATACTTGCATACTCATAATTCCCACAGTGATGGAATCAGAATTTTTCATCTAATTCCAGTGACTGGAGATTTGTGGAGCATCAAAAGAGAAAAGTAAAACATATTTTATGACAAACAATGTACTAAGTGCATCGTGATGCCCACGGGCAAACAAAGTAAAGTCAAGAAAATGTCACAAGTGACAAACTTTGTGTGGCTGCAAGTAGAAAAAAAAATGGAAGTCTGAGTTAAACACTTAGAAGAGTTAAAGAATCAACTGAGTTAAGCAGACTGGTACTTGGGATTCTATTTAAATGGGATCTGATGTGCACTTACTCAGTAGTGAAGAGCATTGTATTGCTGATGGCAGTGAGCAAAATATTCGGAGGTTGAGTTCAGTTTAAACAGAAACCCAAGAATATGACTGGGTCTATCTACAAATCATGGAATCATAGAATGGTTAAGGTTGGAATGGATCACAGTGGGGTTATCTGGTCCAACTTCCCTTTCCAGAAGGGTTGACCTAGAATACATTGCACAGGATTGCGTCCAGACAGTTCTGGACGACTACATCCGTAACACACAGAAGCTAAACACTTGCACTCAACTGAGGAGGAATGCCCAGACTAGAAGGTAGAATGTCACTTCAGCCATCTCCTCTCTGGTCTGAATGAATTTAATTCCCTTAGGTTCCCCGCACACATTATGTGCTCTTGTCCCTAACCATTGGTTTTGATACTTTTCTGATACTGGATTCTCTCCAATATATTAGCAACTTTCTGACACTGCCGAGTCTAAACCCAGACATAACACTTCCCATGTATTTCTACAAGGGCTAAAGAGAGGAAATAACCATTTGCCTCAATATACTGGCTATGATGCTACTAAAGCAGTGTGTGGTTGGCCCTTGTTGCTGCAGAGGCACACTGCCAACTCGCATTCAACTTGTTCAGCATGAGGACCTCCAGCTCATGTTCTGCAAAGTTGCTTTCCCGTCAGCCAGACCCCAGACTGTGCTTTTGCATGGGCTTATTCTGCATCACATGTGGAACTTAGCTTATTTTTTGGCCAAAATTAATTTACTTTGTGGCAGTCTATTTCTCCAGCATGTTGAGATGCCTCTAAAAAAACAGCCCTGCCCTCCATGCAGGAAGCTGATCATTCCTCCTGGTTTGATTCGGTTTTGGCACACTCAGCTCAAACTTCAAGTCATTACTTACAGGAAAATACATAAAAATAGTATTGATCCCAGGTAAATGTCATTCATAACTGACTACTAGTGGGATTTCACTGAACCTGGCAGTACAGCCATTTGGCTACAAACTTCATAGTCAACACATTTAGTATATGGACCAGATTTGGACTTCTGAACGTAATAAAAATATGCAAAATCTGATGATAGCCTTTCTACAATCAAGGTAAATGACATCCACTGGTCTCCTAACAGCTGCAAAGTCAGTTGTTTCACTGTAGAAGGTACAACTTGCCTTTGGTCAGTCCATGATGACTGTTCACGGTCACTTTACTGTTCTTCAAATGTTTGGATGCAGCTTTCATGAGGTTTTGCTCCACAACTTTCCCAGAGATTGAAGTGAGACTTAGAATTTCCCAGATCCTTCTTTTTGTTCTTTTTGCGGTTACATTGGTCAGCTCCATCAGCGTTCTTGGATGCACCTCATGTGGTCCAATTATCTGGTGAATTTGAAGTCTTTGAAAGGGATGCAGAAACTAAGATAAGATTGACATTTTCTGAGCAGACCCACATTTATAAATTTACCATATGACCTCAATCTTCACGATGTAGCTTTTTCTAAGCTGTATCTCCTCCATCTTGTTAACAAGTTTCAACTTCTGTTCTAGTTTCTACAAAACTGCTGTTACCTGTCCTCTTTTGAAGCAGTAGAATTAATTTCCAGGCTTCAGAAATGTGCAACTCATCTGAAAATTTGACTGGAAAATTCTGTTTTTCCTCTTCTACATCAAAGAGAACCTGCACACTACAAATCAGATAAACTACAGCTAAACCTTTTTCTCCTCTCAAGTCATATGGCTATGTCCTTCCTTGTCCTCTGAGACCCACAAACATCATCTCATCTAAAGTTCTCTAAGTCATTAAACTCCACAATTAGCTGGGCTCTGATCCTTTTCTTCCTTTCATTTTTTTCGACTGTTAATGCCACACCACAAGTACACTCACATTAGAGCTGTTTATTCACTGAACTGAAAAATCAATGTCTTCACATCTAATTGACAAGTTTAATTTGAGCAATTGCATATATCTAGTATGACCACTTTTCATACAGTGCTTTCCACACGTGAATCTCAGATTACTCCTAGAAGAAATTGGTATCATTATGTTTAGCTTCCAGACAGCTACTTTAAACCCCAGACCCTTACTGAAGTATACCTGCAAAGTGAGGATGGTAGTGTAGTTTGACAAAAGACTCCACCAGTGCTGTTTCCCTTGGATGTCTTAAAGCAACCCTTCTTAAAGCTCTCCAAGGCACATAAAATATTTTATCTTTGAATTTTCAACCAACATAAAACACATGGAATTCTGTCCCTCTATATCAATTACCAAAACTTCTATTTGAAAGTTATTTGGGGTAAAGAAACTCTCTTCCTGCTGTTTCTGAAACATCTAAATTATCACTGGGCATTATACAATAACCTAGATGTGACAGAAATAATACACCCATGCTCTTGACAGAATTTCTTCCATTACAAAGAAATATATTATGCTGAATACTCTGATTCAGTGCCAATCAGAATCAGAAGAAAATAAACATGGAACAAAGCATTCACCAACAAATATATTTCCTTATTTTCTTATTGAAGAAAAAGACAATTATTTCTATGACTGAATGTTTCCTTTTCTGCTAGTATAAGGAACATGTAAAACAAATTAACTTTAATTTACCCTACATTGCACACTAGACTGTTCTATGATTTATGTTGAGCTGACTCTGCACTCAACTGCCAGCTATGGAGGTAGCTGAAAAAACCCCAAGAAAATTCCTTGACTCTTACTATAAGCAGAGACTCCATGAAATCCACACTTTTCCTGTGAGCAGCTGATCACATACTAGCAGTTGTGACACAGAGGTGATCAATATAAAAGTTATACAGAGCATTGTCTACACATAATTTTAGGACCAAATAAGAATGATGGAGAGCTCAGAGATAGCCAGTGAAATATTACTAAGACCTACTCAAGGAAACACTCCAGATAGAAGAGTTAGAGACCACACAATGTGGCACATCTTCTCCCAGGCAAAGCCTGGGAGAAAAATTGATTGAAATCACCAATGAAAAAAAGTAGAAAAAGAAGAAAAATGCACTGAAAGTGGAATTTTTGTGTTACATTATTAGTACTATTACAGCAGAATCTATAATTATAAAACTGCAGCTGTAAAAGTTCCTCCCATGATGCATTCCCATGAATTGCATGACAATATAAATTGTCATTTGGCATGTTTTGTTTATGGCTTATTTACTTCCTCTACTACAAACCTGCTCAAGGTCACTGGTTCTTTTTGTACATCTTTTTGCATGTGGCACTTAGTGCTGTGGTTTAGCTGACATGGTGGTATATGGTCAAAGGCTGGACTTGATGATCTTGGAGGTCTTTTCCAACTTTAATGATTCTATGATTCTATTTTTTTTATCTTACACGTGTATCATACCTTTTTTTATTAGAATAATTTTTCAGAAAAATAATGAAAATTTTTTCCAACTAAATAGGACGCAAAGCAAAAAGCACTTTTATGTACAAAAGCTGAAGACCTTTTCCATGCAGTCAAATCTGTTCATCCTTACTTACTGCAAAATATGACTATCCTGAAGACATGAAGTCATGACAGAGGGTTCATTGGGGTTTTTTTCTCTTTTTCCATTTATTTATTTTCCATAAGCAGGAATTGGATAGCTATGAAAACATTCCATAAAGTAGAGAAGTTAAAGGCCACTTAATGACTAACCAGCCTGTCTCTTTATTTGAATGTTCACTTCCACTCATCTTACAATCATACACCATGTGAATTGCTATTGGAAAAGTTTATTATTATGGAATATAAACCTGCAAGCTGTTTGCTAATATTCTTGGACAAAAAAAAAAGACTCAAGTGTCTGTCACTCTGACTGTGCTACAATAAAAGGACAACCCTTTTTCTTTTGAATTACGTACTGATTATGCCATAAGTATGTACAAGTCTGAACCTACTGATTATAAAGTCAAAAAGTTTATTTAAATTTTTGATGAGAAATCTTAATGAGAAACTATGTCCCACTTTTGCTTAATTTATATGCAATTTACAAATTTTTTCTTCCTGTTGAATATCGGTAAAACTTGCTTCAAATAAAAATGCCCTTGACCAGAACATTAGATTTTTACTTCCACTATGTTTGAATTCATCTGTTCCTTATGCCAAAATCATCATTTACAAAGAAACCCTTCTATCTTCTATTATGTTTCTAAGAGTTTTATTTGCTTCACTGAAAGTGCAGCTGATTCAGGAAGAGATGCTCTTGTAGAAGTTCAGAGATTAGAGCCCTTTGTTTGGATGTGTCAAACTGTTCTTCCAGAACACTTGGGCTCTGTAGCCATTTATTGGAGATCTTGTACACATTGAAGGCTTACCTGTTAACAGGAAGAAAAACAGAGAAAGGAGATGTTTATTATCAAATTGGGTAACGGAATACAGACCTTTACTGTTGGAAAACAGTGCTGCAAGAACACATAACATAACTTCTGAGCTGGAAAGTCACCTGTTTCTTGCCAATCTGTTTAGTTCTATTTTCAAGGTTTATGTAAGCATTAGTGGATCAGTAACTGTATAACTTTTCTCTATTCATTCCTGTAGTTGGTATATCAGGGCCCTTAGTGTGTTGTGCCCCAGCAATGGCAGTCCAGACAAGGAGAAGACTCTCAAAACAGTCCTGTAGTCTTTCAGCTCAGACTATTTCTAGTTGGGATGACTTTTTCACACTTCACAAAGATATCCCAGAAGTCAGGAGCCCTCAGGGACCCAATTCGTTTAAGAAACCGAATGAGGTTTCAATCTAAGATGCTGTCACACACATGAAGGATCTTCTTAATTTCACCTTCAAAAACACTTCAGCTCAAGTTCAAGCTGGGTCAGAGGGGAAGAAAGAATCTTATTTTTTTTGTTCTGACTTCATTTGCCCTCCCTGTCTCTGGCCTCACAATAAAATCAGGCTTTCAGCAAGGTCTTGGTTCCATTTAACTGGAGAAGTCAAGGTCTGAAAACAAAGACAAGACAAACTTTTCCATTTCGGTCACCCCTTCCAGATCTCTGCTATAACACAACAATCAGTAAGAACTTCCACCATCTTTGTTTGCATCTCTCTATCACAAAAGAAATAATCTTATTTACTTGTTATAGAGTAACAAATTAACTTCAAATTAGTCTAAGACAAACTTTTAGATACTGCTTTCCTAACAGTGCTTCTATTATCACAATGGATGTGTACTTATAGTATTTTGAAAATAGTATATTTGGTATTAAAATACAACATAAATATATAACATGGAACAGGTAGATCATGATCAACTACATATCCTTCATAGAACATAGCATTACAGTCAGTGATAAAAGTGAGTTGGGAAGAGAGGAAAGAAAGAATCTTCCAGCTTCGGTAGTCTTCAAACAAGGACAAATTTTATATGAATCTTTCTATAAATCCGTAAAAACAGTCATCTACTATTCTAGTCATATAACATTATCACTGAAACTTGTTTCCAAATTTCTTTCCTCTAGGCATCTGTAATGTCTTCACAGCATAGTAAGTAAGTAGATTCTAAATACATTAAACTGAGTGACACTCACATACCTGTTCATGTCCCATGTTAAGCCATGTATGATTCCATATTAACATTTACTCATTTTTAAAGGAGATATAAAACATTTGAGTCAATATACTTTAAAAATGCCCACAGGTGCATTTTTAAGCCTATTTAAGGCATATTTAAGCATATGTAAGCATATTTATCAGGACAAAGCCTGATGTTTTACTTTTTTAGGGCATTTTCATGCATTTCATGATGCAGTTAGCTTACTTAGAAAAATGAAGAATGAAAAGACAGACTGACTGTGGACTTTTTAATGGTTATGGCAATCCACACAAATGGAAATGCCAAAATCTAAGGGGATAGTGGATAGATCTTTCTGTATACTGGTCACCAGTGACATGTAGGTGTAGAAACATAAATAAACTATTCCTGAAAGAATGGTAGAGCTTACCTGATCCCTTTTCTGTATCTCTTCCATACTACAGGAATGTTTAGGGTGTACCTCTGAAGTCATAGAGCTGCAAGAGCGCAGCAGGTGTCAGGTGCTGTGCAGCCTCAGTTTCAGGTATGTGAGTATTCCCTACAAAAGCCTTTAGAAATATTCTGAGTGTTAATCTTTACTGAAGAATTCCTTGACATTGATCAAAAAATCAGAGGGGAATGCAATAAGTGGAGAATGAGCATTTCAGGAAGACTTAAGAAGGTGACCTTCTTCTAGATAGATGCCCATTTCTGTGGAGTGAAGCATCCCTACAAGTCCTGACTATTTCTTTACACCTTTAATCCTTTGTTTTCATGTGTAGCCATAAGATAAAAATTTATTAATGTTCAACCATGTGTTTGGGAACGCTATAGTTGTTCTGAAAGAGTGACAATTACATACCCAGCTAATGTGAAAAGTGTGTTTGACAACCACTGCTTCAACTCCTTTTTTGCTAACTAGGCCCTACTAGATTTCCAGCTGGATTCCCTAGCTGGTAAGACTAAAAGAAGCCAATGGAAAGAATGGGGGGAAAAAAATGTTGAAATGCAAACTTGGTAATAAAGTTCAAAATCATAATTAGTTAATTTTTTTCTCATCTATCATACAACAACAGTGAAAAATCTTATATTTTTAATTTTTACCCCAATACAAGTAGGGTGTAATAACTCTATTGTTATATAGAAGCTCATTCCTTGCTGTTACAGCTACTTTGGTATAAACCTTTGGTAAAGAGATTGAAGAAGCAACAGTAATGATGGTACACTTGGAAGCTGCTGTGGTGTTTATTTCTTCCTTAATGAACAGCCGCTATAGCACTTTGCACCATTAAAATTTTTTAGTTAGTTTCTTAAATGCGGAAAGCAGTTTCTGCAGGGAATTAATTGCCTCTCTAAAAACGTCAATGATTTTTTTTTCTTTTTTTCTTTTCTGAAATATTTTCATCAGCTATAGATTGAAAACCAGTTCTTATAGTGTTAAAATTATGAATTGACAATGACAGGTCACGAAAATTTTGCTTATAGAGCAGGATGAATTTAATTTCAATTGTTCAAATTCCTGTTTAAAGCATGCCTCTCTGCAGGCAGGAGTGTAATCAAGGCAGGAATGGGGAGTGAAATCCAGCCCTGCCACGTGGTTGAAGAAATTTACCTTTCTGAAGATAAAGGAGATGATGATCAGCACAGCTTTTACTGTGAGATGAACCCATGAACAATTTATTATCTGTGCACTGTGTGTTGAAGAATATGTCAAAATCTCTCATGGGAGATATTCCTAGACTAAAAATGTTAAGATGCGCTTTTCTGGATCAAATGGGATCACAGGTTTGACCAGCTTTATTTTAGCAGAAATTTCTGTCTCATACTTGAAAGAGTGTAATGATAAACACTCCTTCCATTTAACACAGTTCTTGGCAAGTTCACAGCAGTCCTCAAGGTTGTTTTTTTTAATTAGCTGAACTGCAGCTAACATTTCTCTAGGAACCAAACTGGAAGAAACACCTGACAAAATAACAAAAACACAGATAAACCCAACCAGAGTTCGTATTTGGTTCCACAGCTATTTGTGTTACAATAATGTAGAACTTTGGTACTAACATTAGATATTATGACTTTCTTGTGAAGGGTATTGTTCAAATGTATGTCCTGTTCCTAAATGCTTCAGTGGTACATACCAAAAAAATGCAAGGTGGATGCAGGCAGGAGGACACGTTGGAAGGCAGACCTCAGTGGCTGGTGTAGTAGATAATGTTCTCCAAATATCACTGGTACAATTGCAAAATAGTCACTGATTTTGTGGACATGTTATCAAATAAATTCATTTACAGAAGATTCAACATAAGAAAATAGTTCAATAGTGCCATTCCACTTCCCCCAAGCATGACTGAAACCACAAACACTTTTTTTGGGTTTTTTTTAAACAACAAACTAAAAGTGAGAAATAACATTGTGGGGGGGGAAATGAGGCATCAATTCAAACTGAAACAGCAAATCAGATCAGGAATAATTTCTACCTGTGAAGGGATCTCTACAAGGACAGGTTTGCAGTCCAATATTAAAATACAGACTATAGCTGAAAGCACATATATCTTTGGCAAAAAAAACTACAGGGTGTATCTGAATTTCTCTACATTCTTAGTGATTTGAATAGTTGATTGATTGATTGTAATTGCTGTAAAATGTTCAACTCAACACATAACCCCCTATCTAGGGATAATTTCCTTCAATAACACCTTTATTTCTCCCCCTGTGTCAGCTTTTCTTGTCAGGAAGGCTGCATTGAAAGGGAATTAGACCCACGGTTGCCTCCCCCCAACTCTGAGCTCAGCCTGATACTTGAGAACTTTTGACAAGTCAGACAGCTATTGGAATTTTTTTCGGAGCAGTATAAATTTCTGGTGATGCCCATACTTTCTGTACCTGATAAGCTATTGCCCTTGGTTCCCCCGATCTTGTTATTAAACTATCGAGACACAGAAATACATAATTATTTGGAAATATTGGTTCTGGTTTTATAGCATATTTTTTCCTACAATTTTCATATATTATTTTGCACTTGGCTCCCTACAGTTGAATATATATCTAAGATTTCAACATACTTACTACATTTACTAAAAAAATCTCATAACATCCCTTTGAAGAAAGGAAGAACTTGTGTTCATCAGTACAGTCAGGTTGAACAGAGAAAGATGCAGAGCAATATTCAACTTACTTCATAAGAGATAGAAGCATAGCTGCTGGGATGTGTAAGACATCTCTAAATTTCCACTATTGTCAATGGAGATATTAGAACAGCCCGGGAATCTGGAGACCTGAACAGGTAACAATTATGTGACTCTTTTTTTTATCCATGGGCACATTAATTAATGTAGACCACCTTAGTCAGTCTAGATACCTTGGAGTATCTAAGACGTTTTAACAGGTTGGTAAATACGATGTAGGACTTCTGGAAGACCCATACTCTCTCTGATGTGTCAACCGGATGGCAGGTAAAAAGTCCCAGAGTACCTATAGTGTAACTAAATGCCTGTGTTTAGATAGCTGAATCCTACTCTGGGTGACTCGTTTGGGAGCTGGATTGCTCTTAAATTTCTGCTGATTGCATTTACAGGTAGTAGGCTGGTTATTGAGCTGAATGACACATCTGAAGCGTTTGCTGGAGTGGAATCAGAAGCCCTCAAAGTCAAACCGGAGACTGATGAAAAAAACTCCCTTGATTTTCTTCTCCTGATGTTTCTTTCCACCTTCAGCTGGACAAGGGTGTCCATTTAACAAATTCAAATTTCCACTGTTACAAGCAAAGCTATGGACTCAGTTCAGGAGAAATATTTCATCACAATTACATGCTGTGCAGCCGCTTGTGAAAGTGTAAAGTCAGCTTAAAGGAGGGAAATTGATATGTCACCATCTATTGATAGTGGTTCTAACAGAAAGTAAAGGACAAAAATCAGATTTATGTAAATGCTACTCTTATACTCCCAGCTAAATAGTGAAACTGGCAGAGCTTTATTTCTTTATACTGGGCAAAATACTTGCATCTCATATGCAATTGAAATCCAGTTTAGGAATGACAAAAGCAAGATGACAACTTCAGAAAGAATATTTGTGTGTTATTCAATTTATAATTTGACAGAACAATACATAAAACTGATATTTTCTAGCTATCTCAGTGAATCAAAGCACTTAGATTCCAGATGACCCTTTTTGTTAATTTCTTCATTGATGCAATGATTTACTTTTGCCTCCCAATTAATTTGTAGTTTATCTCTATGGGGTTCTTTGACTTCTTTTCTCACCTTGAAGAGCATAATACTTTGTAAGTAGTCCAATGAAAAAAAAAAGGAATATATGGCACTGTTAATAGTATACACAGCATAACTTTGTCTAAATGCGTATGGCATTCTACAATTCCTTTCAGCAATCAGCATCCTGAAAATATTTTTCTCCAGAGGTAAAACCCTCTCCAGTATGAAACAAGAGAACAAGATGTGAAAGTCACTTCAGTTTCTGTTTCATGACATTCACTTTCTCCATTAGTCTTACATACTGAGCAAATATTCTTTTCTATCTGAATTAAAGGCACAAACAACTAGCAAAACTTCAGCACATTTGTCTGTAAATTTAATGTAAAGCTGCCTTGAGGAAATTGTGTAATCTAGTTCTCCTCCATCCAATCTTATCACAAGAAAAACTACAATTTTATTCTAAGCAGATGTTTGCCTAAATCATTCTTTAAGTGATGCAGATTTTGCTCCTTTTATTGACATTCCTTAGCTAGTCTACCAAAAATGTTTTCCTAGTGCCCAGTCGAAATCTCTCTTGATGAATATTAAGCCTGTTCTTGTCTTTGATGACAGAATAGGGAATACAGTTATTAAACATGAAAATGTTAATACAAAGCTTGAAGGAACTGTAAATATTTTGGAATCCAGAGAACAATTTACTAATTTGCATTTTGTAGCTTATCTATAAATGGCTGTTGCATCTGCCCACAGTCTTTATTTTTCTGAATTGAATTCTATATCTTTTCAAGATATTTTCAAGATGTCTGATCATCTTCTGTACTCTTGCACATGGCATACATCTTTTTTGCTGCTGGGGTACCTCAAGCCCCCAAGTCAAGGGCTTAGTATCACCAAGCAGAGCAGAAGAAACAATCTATCTGTTGCAAGATACACTCTTACTTAACACAATGCATGTCATTACACATTTTCAAATTGAGACACACTGCAGAAGATATTTACCTTTAAAACAGCTGTCTAACAAGTTGTCTTCTTTTTTATTCTGTTCCAGTGATAATTTCTGCCTAAAAATTTGAAATTCTTCTTGAATTATAAATTTAATAACTGTATTCTCTTTTATGTTACCCAGGTTGGAACAAAAATGTTGAAGACAAAATATCTCTCAGAAACCACATGACGTTCTATCCCAGTATTTTCAACCACTTTTAAGTATTCAACTCAGTAGTTAAATCTCTGTCATGTTGCTCTACCTTGCTACTCAGAATAGTTCATATTCCTTCTATGTATAGATCTTGATTTCTCATTGCTGCTTGATCTGAGACAGCCATTATCTGCTAGTAGTCCATCAGCAGCTGACACAGAGAATGAAAAAACTCTAAAACTCTCCATAAAGTCCAAAAAGTAATTCTTCCCTGTGCAGGCAATAAATATTCCTAACAGCTATTAGATTTATTTGGATTTGGATCACGGAATAAAATATAAAGTCAGTTTTAAATATTTTTAACTACTTTAATTAACACCCTTCACATAAATCTGATACAGACATACTGGTAATAAGCTGGAATTTATACAGGCAGAAGTAATACAACTCATCATCCCTAAAAGTGAGATTTTTATAAGTTTTACACAATTGTTACTGTATGGGGCACTCATTTTTTCAGGAACATTTCAAATGTCCTTTTAAAAGCCAACCAAAGGTTGTCTTGATATGTCCATTTAATTAGAAGCTGAAAAATGTGATCCTTATGCTGTTGTCAGGAGCATATTGCATGCAGGGATTGAAATACGTTTGATTGGCTGCTCAATGTGTAGCTGCACTTCAAGCAACAATTCTGGAGCACAGATAATTGGTGCCCTGCAGCTTTCCCCACTGAAAATCAATTGAATTTCCATTATGTTTCAATTGTCTTGCAGTGGAAAACCTACAGGGTTTCGTTAGCTGGTGGGTTTCTTTATTATTACCTTCCGCACTAGAGAATAAAAGTTTTTAATGCTTTTTCCTAGGTAAACTACTAGCAACACAAGAAAGTAATCAATTCAAACAATCTGCTCTGCATGAAACTTCCTTCCCAAAAGGGCAAGTAATCTTCTCCTGTATTGTACTGATTTTCTTATACTTCCAAGCCTTGCCTCAGTCTCAATGGTCTGCAGCTATTTTTGCAATGTGTTCTTCATGTGGAAATGGTTTTCTACATGATTATTCACAGCACTAAGCACCATACCCACTATCAACATGTGGATAGGGTACTGCAGTCTGTACAAGTCTGTACATCTTGAAAGAAAAAGAAGGGAAAAAAAACCAAAACCACATTTATTTTGGTGTTCAGTAATTTACAAACCTGCAAATTTTTGAGGAATGCATCTGGTCCGGGTATCTCAGCTTGCAAGCTGCAGTCTGAGATACAAATTGAACTCTGAGTGGGATCCCAAGAAAGAGATCCTGAACTGCCAGCCTTTGGGATAACAAAGGGCACGAATGCCAGCCAGATGAATGGACAGATGAAGGGAAATACAGCAGGAGCCAGGAACTGCCGACCTTCTGAATAACAAAAGAAATGAAGTCGAGAGATGTCGGTGTGGGCATGGAGAAGCACAGGAGCAGAGAACTGAAGAGGAAGAAAGAGACTGGGCACAGAGTATAAAAGCCCAGAGGTTCCTTTGTTTGGGGTTCCTCCTCAGAGGCACCAGCTCGAGCTGTTTCTGTGTTAATGCATCATGAATAAATTACTGTATGGAACGAGACATCAGAAATTGGAAATCAGCTATTGGAAATCTGAGGTCGAACCAGTAAGGAAACCTGCTCTGCCTGTGTGTGAGGTGTGCAGGGGGTCAAGCAGGGGCACCCGTTGGAGCTGGAGCTGCCCGCTGTGAAGGGGTTCCGGTCCCAGCAGTGAAAGTCTCTGGCGTTAGGGGTGTGACTGCCAGAGAGTCTCATGAATGGTCAGACAGGGAAGTTTCCTTAACAAAATAATAGAACTAGCTTTCCAGTTACTCTTTTGTCCTGCCATATCATGTGGCTATATAAAACTGAATGCAGAAGAAACTGAAGCAAGGACATTTATCACCACTTTGTATCTTATTTACCGCAACTGCTTTCACCTTTCTAGATTGCACAACACACGACATCCATGTTGACAACTTACTCTTCTTCAACCCGAAATGCCAGTACTAAAGACAATTCTTATAGTCATCAAAATGCTGGAAGAATTTAGCCCTGTGAAATCAAACACAGCTTTACCAAGCAGAAGTATCCATCTATGGTCTTTCTTGTTTCAGTAAAAGGCTTTGGAAACAAATCACAGTAATATTTAACTGTTTGGTCAGAACAAACACAAGTGGCATTTGGGAAATAAAGGGGTAAAGGAAAAACTAGTGCTTTATTAGACCAGATGAATTGAAAGGGAATGTTCTTAAAATGCAGGACTGTGTTATTAACAGTGATCTCCCATGCCTGATTCTGATATTGTTATGTGACTTTATAAAAGTGAGGGGAAAAGAAAGCATTATTTTAAGCCTTAATCGGGTACCAGAATAAAAGATTTCTGGAGAGACAAAAAGCAGTGAATAATCTTGAAATCAAAGTTACATCAATGTGATTCTGAAACTTTACCTTCAACTTTATTGTTTACTTAGACTACACAGAGTTTATTCATATATTCCTTCAAATTATAGTAAAAATTCATTTTCTTTAAGGTTTTCTTATAAAAAGTATTTTTATAAACATTTTCATTGATCAAATTTATCATCTGAAATGCCACCAAATGTTGTTGATTCTCTAGAAAAACACAGCTACATTATTCTTGATCTCTAAACAATTTCTTTTCTCTTAAACAACACGAGTCAAAAGTAGGTCTTCTCAGCACCACTGTGAAATGCTGCTCAGAAGTATCTATGTGCCAGCAGCCATAAAATGTCTCCCACCACAGTCCAATACCAGGAGATATCACCTGTGATTCTAAAAACTTGACGTAAAATTTTGAAGTTGTGTTTTAAATGCATTCTCCCTCTAATGCTGAAGAGTTAGACCAAACACTTGCTTCCACAAACTTCTTATATGTGCCAAATTGCTAATTTAATTCACAAAGTATAACCAATGACATATTAATGGATGTTACATTAATATAGCTATAGAAACAACATTACATTAATTAGAACTTTGTAAATGCTGTAATTAAGATACTCAGTGACAGCTGCCTTTCTTGTCCCTTAGCTTCACCCAGAAGTCTCTCAGCACTACTTATTTTGAAATTGTCAGCTGCACAGATGCAAGAAGAGCCATCTGTTGGCATTTTTTAAATGTTAACTGAGAGAGGTTCCAAAAAATTGCTCCCAATACTTTAAAATAAAAAAAATAAATAAATAAAAAATTGTGTCTGGCAGAATATATGTCATTAGCTCTTAAAAATGAATGCATTTTTGGCTTCAGATTTGACTGATGTGCTGTACCAACATAGGATCAAAACAATACCATTACCTTACACACATAGTTAAAGTACTTCAACGTTTTGTCCCTGGTCATATTTGTAAATCTGGATTATCCAGAAGAGATACAGTCATCTACAAAAAAGGTCTATAAAATTATTCTGTGGATACTTGTTCTTCTGTATTATCAAGTCAAGGGGTGTTTTCCTTCATTTTTGGAATTTCCATGGGTTCAACACAGATAATTTTGATACCAGTCCACATGACCCTTCGTTTTCTTCCTTTGTATGTTCTAAACCAAGCTGTTCATCACATATAGGAAATTCAGAAATCTACCAAAACTCTTCTATGATAAACTATTTCCTTTCACATTCTAATTTCTTGCTTATCTCAATGGACTTTGGATCTTTCACGTCAGCACAGCCCACCCATTCCCCCTCCCAATCTAGCATTCCTGCTCTGTTCATTTAATCCCACCATATGAAGCCATTTCCTTGTGAATAACATTTCTCCCGCTTTGATGTTTACATCCTCCAAACAATCTGGTGCTGTTATCAGACCTGAAGGAATAATGAATTCAGTGAATTACACATTTTTTCCCTGTGTCAGCAAGCAGATGGTATAATTCTCAAACTCATTCATCATTTGAAATTATATTGGAAGAGCTTCAGTTTTGCTGTGTGGGAGCTACATGAATGACAGACATGCTGTACATCCACATTACCAGCTAAGTTGACTCCATGGTTAACTCCTGTGTCCCAGTTCCCCAGTCCTTAACATTACAAAAACATTCATTTTCTCCTGAAGTCTTTGGTAGTGCAAACTAAAAATGAAAAAAAAAAAAAAAAAGGTGAAAAATAGTATTTATACTCTAGGGCTACAGGGAACTCAAAAAGAAATCTTCTAAGAAGGCTCAAAGTTGAGTTGTACAAGGCAAATATGGCTGCACTACTGCTAAGTTTAAACAGCTTTGAAAAGACTGGATACAATATCTCTACATCAACTCGTGAAATAATCTAAAATTGTAGATGTAGCCATTAAGCCTTGAACATAAGAATTTTACTCTCATCAAAGGAGAGGTTCTGTTTAATTTGATGGTGTAGCATCTCAGGTGAAACAAGAGCAATTTCCCTGCTTTTCCACTGACAGAAACAAGTTGGGGCAGAACTGGGAGAACATAGAGAGGTGCACATGATGTTTTGGAGTTTTACTTTTCCAGAAGCAGAAATAGTGCAAGCCTCTACTTCCTAAGGTGACTTCTGAGTCATTGTAACTTGTTAGTATTGTGATCAAAGATACAATGGAGCTTTTAAGGAGTGTCATTAACAAAATATAAATAAAGCAGAAATAAATCACTATGAAATAGAACAGTTACTTTGCATAATTAACATACCAAAAATTGTCTGTAGATCTGATACTATAGTGTTTATAGTAACTTCTGGTTTCTACCAATCTGGGCCACTTTAAGGAGAGATTTTTTTTTTACAGACATGAATGAATAGAATGAAAAAGAGACTGATAACCTCAGACCCTAAATTTTCAGTGCTGATTCCTGTAGTAGAATGTAAACCCATGAATTGTGGGGTAGAGGTTTTTCCTAATAAGCATGAAGAGATTAGTTCATCATAGAACGAAGAGATTAGTTCATCATAGAACAGGACATGCAGGAGTCAGTCACAGACTAAGGAAACAATTAAACTTTTGTAATAAAATAATATATCTCAAATCCAAAAGCCAATCTGGGAGATGCATTGTCTAGAACTAACCATCCTGAAACCCTTCCCTATACACAGTATCTCTCTCTTTTCCTTGGCCAAGCAGAGAAGGATTTCATTGATTTATTTTACACTACCCTTTCTGCTCTATTTCATTATTTAGAACAAGCCCTCATGAAGTGCAAGACCCAATTCTTTCCTTTCACTGAGGAGTTTGATCCTGATTCTCAAGCAGCTAACTGCCTAGCTCCATACCATATAGGAGGTCAACATTTCATCAATATTTCCTTAGCCAGTTACTTTTCAGCACTAAATATAGAAACCTTAGTTAAAGAAAGAACTAGATTGAGGTTTAAACACTAACTATGGAATTGAAGAATTATGTTAATTCTCTTAGGCTTAGAAATACTATAAATCACGGAGGCTGATATTACTTCTCTCATACATGTATTTGTGCACCTATGCTGAGATTAATCTAACTACTGCACTTGAGTTGGCTTTCCATAATTAAGGGTAATTTTTAAGTACACTTTTCAGACCCTGTAACTAAAGGTGAATAGAGGACCTATGAAGACACAGTCTTGCTCATAAGCAAATTGATTGAATTCTTGTGTCTTCCATTACTCTGGAATGTATCAATAGCATTGTGATTCAATTACGCAACAATGCAAAAGTATTTTCATTATTTTAGTGACTTCTTTCAAAATTACAGGTTTCAAAATTCTTTGAAAATTCCTAGGAAGAAATCCTGTGATCTATAGTATGTGTTTTTTATTAACAGAGTTTTGTAAACACTCACAAATAGTGGGACTTCATCAAATTACATGACTTTGGATTAAAACTACTAAATCAATAAACCACTGTGTGAAAAAAAATAGAAAAATCTTCAGTAAAATTTATATCAAAGATTCAGCATTGTTTCCATCTAAACAAGCTATCAAATGAACATAACAAACACACCACAATCTTTATGACCTTCCATTTACAACTGATTTATTCGTGTTTAAAAATGGAGTTTTAAAATATAACTCCATTATGCCCTGAAAGGCATTGGTAAATCAACAATTCACAGTAGTAACAAGAGCAAAACTTTTATCCATTTTTGAAACTTTTCCCCTGAGTTCAAAAATAGTTTTTAAACTTTCATTTTTGAGACTTTCTGCCCTTTTAGATTCTAAGTATCAGAAAAAGAAAAACAATGTCAATAAAAACTGGGCAGTTTTCTGGTCAATAGTATAAAAAAGAGAGAAGATTATACTTTAAAGGCAAAATTCAGCAGCCAATAAGTTAAAGATTTCAGGAAAGCCTGGGCATAAGTGTTAACTCTCTAATATTTCTGCATAATCAGAACATTAGAAGATGTCCACCTGCTTCAGTACTTAGTTGCAGTAGTCTGTGACTGAAGTTTGAAAACATTTATTAACAGCAGAAAAATACAGAAAATGTTTCTCTACTAAGAATGTATTGCCTACATGAGTAGGCAAGGGAATGTTTGCATGAGGAGGACAAAAAATCCCCACCTCATTTCATGGCAGAAACTGAATATGTGGAAATAAACCTGAATATAATTTTCTCTTCTAATTCTTCCCTTCTTTCTTCCTCAAAGGAAACTTGAGGACACCAGAACTGATGAAAGAGATTAAATGGGTTTAGTTTGACTTTGTAGAGCAACTGTTAAGGATTCCAGATTGTACTGTTGATATTGAACATATTCCAGTGAAACAAGAAGGTGACAAAACCCTGTCCTTGAGGGATTAATGGATAATTTAAGAATAATTATCCTTCCAATTCACAAGGTTGAAGGAAAAACACCTTTTAATCAAATAAGGAGAACTCGATTGGTTATTTGACAGTGTTCTCTGTTGGTTTAGTCTAGATAGTGCCACAAAGAATTTGTAATAATATAGGATTTCAAAGTAAAAAACACCCAAGATGAACATAATCCAGAATTCTGATTTTGACTCTAGTCAGAGGTAGATGCTAAGAAAAGGGTTCAAGAATTTAAAAAAAAAATAGATAAGGAAAGGAAAAAAAGTAGCCTCTGCACTCAGCTGCATCCTTGTTTCCAGCAAAAAAACACTGGTCCTGCAGCACCAGCAGGTTCCACACTTTGTGATTCTATCTGGCATTAGAGTATACCCACAGCAAGTTTGAAGATGCATCTTGAACCACTGCAAGATGGGTCGTGCAGCTGGTAACAGTAGAAAGGGAAGGGATGTCATCCAGAGGATCTTGACAGGTTTGAGGAGTGGGTCTATGCTCTGAGTGCACTCAATCCTATTGTCTGTGTTATTGATGAAGATATTGAACAATATTTGCCTCAGACCCTTGAGGAATTCCACTCATTACTGGTTTCCACTTAGGCATTGAGCCATTGATTGTAATTGTTAGGATGCAGCCTTCTAGCAAATTCCTTCACCTTTTAACAATCTATCTATCCAACACATACGTTTCCAATTTAGTGGACAGAATGTTGTGGGGGATCATGCTAACAGCCTTACATTAATCCAGGTAGATGACACCTGTAGCTTTTCCCTTGTCCACTGACACTGTTGCTACGCTATAGAAGGCCACTAAATGAGTCAGGCATGGTCACCCTCCTTGTCTTCCACAATGTTTGCATGAGTTTCCATGAGAATCTGTTCCATGAGCTTGCTGGGTACAGAGGTGAAACTGACTGGTCCTTCTTTTTATCATTTTAGAAAATGGGCATGATGTTTCCCTTTTTCCAATCTCTGAGGAATTTGCTTGACTGCCACAACTTTTGAAATATGATGGAGAGTGACTGGCCAACAATATCCACCAATTTCCTCAGGAATCTGGAGTACATCTCATTTTTGTTCAGGTTTCTCAAGTGGTCTTAAACCAATCTTCTCTTGAAATGTAAAGGACTTTGTTCCCCTAGTCCCTGACTTGAGAGATGTGGAGGGAGAAATTAACTTTGAAAATTAAGGGAAAAAATTTATTGAATACTTCAGCCCTCTTCATGTTGTTTGTCCTCAGTTATCCTGTCTGAATTATCAGGAGGTGTATACTTTCTTTGATCTTCCTTCTCTGTCCAATATATCTGTAGAAGTTCTTGCATTGTTCTTCTTACCATTCCTTATAGACAGCTCTGACTGTGCTTTAGCTTTCCTGATGCTATCCCTACACATCCAGGTACACATCCCTGTACTCTTCCCCAGGATACCTGTCCCTGGATTTACTGCCCATGCATTTCTTTCTTACACTTTAGTTTAATGAGGAGGTCTTTACAGAACCAGCTGGTCTCCTGCCTTCGTTGCCTGATTTCCTATACATGGAAATCAAATGCTCTAAGAAACATATCCTCAGAGAATTACTGGTTTTGTTCAGTCTAACTATCCCAGAGGGTCCTGTCCACCAATTCTTTAAACAACAAAAAATTTGCTCTCCTAAAATTCAGGGTCCTGCTCTGCTCTTCACCTGTTCTACATCCCTGTGAGTTCCATCAGGACATGATCACTGCAAGCCAAGCTACCACCAATCTTTACATCTCTAATTAGTTCAATTATGTTGGTAAGCAATAGGTCTACTAATGCCTCCCCTCTAGTCAGACTATTATCTGGATTAGGAAGTTATACTCCATACACTCCAGGAGTCTCCTGGACTGCATACAGCATGATGTGCTGCTTTTCCAGGAGACGTCAGGGTGATTGAAGTCTCACATGAGGATCAGAGACTGCAAATATGATGCTTTCTATAGTTGAAGTAAGAATGCTTTGTCAACAAGCTCACATTGATGAGCTGACCAGCAGTAAACACCAACCACGAGGTTTCTTCTGCTGGCTTGGCACCTAATTTTTACCTATAATTCCTAATGCATTCATCACTGTTTTTCAAAGTTCTGTGCAGTCAATTATTTTTTTAATTTTTTTTACATAGAGGGCAACCCGTCTGCCACCCCTGCCTTTCTTCCTCATCCCTTCTAAATAGTTTATAGCTGCCAATTGCACCACTCCAGTAGTGTGATTCATCCCATCACAGCTCAGTCATAGTAATTAGATCACAGATTTCTAGCTGCACAGTGGCTTCTGATTCCTTTTGTTTATTCTCCACACTGTGTGCATTGGCGGAGGCACTTCATCTAGGCAATCAGCCATGTCACTTTTTCAGAAGAACACACTAATTATTTTGAGGCTTTTCACAAGCCTGTTGATTCCTAACACACCAACCACCCTTGGTTCTTCTCGTCATCCTCTTCCTCTGATACATCTAGTTGAAAGCTCTCCTTAAAAGTCTGATCAGCTTTTTGTGGAAGACCCACTCACTCCACAGGTGAATCCCTTTAGCTCTCAACAGACTGGCTTCTCAAAGGTAGATCCTTGATGGTACAAATTAAAACCTTGAGTATGGGACCAGCTATGCAGCCAGATATTCACCTGTTTAATTCACCTCCTCCTTCCCAAACCCTCTGCTCTGACTGGGAGGATAGAGAACCACCTGTGTTCCACATCCTTTTAAAATTTTTCTGAGGGACTTAGATAATCTCTTTTGATTGTTCTAAATTGCCTCATCACAGTATCACTAGACCTAATGTGGAACATTAGGAGCAGATGATAATCTGTAGGCTCCACCACTTGGCAGCCTCTTGGGACAATTGTGAATGCAAATTCCTAACAGGCAGCAAACTTCTCTAGAGAATGCCAAATAGGTGTTTTGTTGCCTCTCGATAAGGAATCCAATTACTAATAATAACTTATGTCCCTTTCTGGCAGCATTGGTTCTAATGCAGGTGGGTGTTTGAATCAAATTGCATGGTTGACTGTGTCTTTTCTCTTATTTATATGCTCTTCATTCTCTATCCCCAGATCACTCTATCTGTTACATAGGGTCATTCTGGGGGAAGGGTGAAGATTTTTCTGTCCTGACCAAAGACCCAGTTTACTTCATCTCATGATTTAACTTGCATCCGTAAATCCAAGGCTGAATTCAAACTTCCCTATTTCTCTAGAAGTTCTTTAGTAATAATTCACCAAATTTTTTATTAAATTAATGCTCTGAGAAAGTGTTTAGCTTTTGTTGCATCAACCTTTAGAATAGAAACTGTTACACTAGAAAATTTCTTCAGTTCTACTTAATCTAGTTTAAATAATTGATATAGAAATGTTTCGTACAGCTTTGTTAGATTGAATTAGACCCTAACTTGCTATACATATTTTTACTGTTTAAGCATAATTGGGGATATTTATAAAGAAAACCAGCAGGTTTATTTGAAACTGCTTGATACATTCACTGGTTTTGAATTCATTGACTTCCTCAGTGTATTTCTATCTTTCTGAAATTCAGTTATAAATCATAGACCCATAGAATCAGCTGGGTTGGAAAAGACCTCTGAGATCACCAAATCCAACCCTTGATCCACTACCACCGTGGTTACTAGACTATGGCACTAAGTGCCACATCCAGTTTCATCTTAAAAATCTCCAGGGATGGTGAATCCACCACGTCCCTGGACAGCCCATTCCAATTTCTGATTACTGTCTCTGTAAAAAATTTCTTCATAATATCCAACCTAAACCTCCCCTGGCAGAGTTTAAGATCATGCCCTCTTGCCCTACTGCTGGTTGCCTGGGAGAAGAGACCTATGCCCATCTGGCTACAACCTCCTTTCAGCTAGATCAAAAGCACAAAGAAAAAGATAATGTGCTTTCTGGTAATTTCCTAAATTTTCTCAAAGAAAACATGTGATTCTGAAAGTGTTTTTTTCAGATTCTTTTGGGGGATTTCAGCTGGATTTGTCTCAGCATGAAGAAAATCAAACTGATTTTCCACTGTGAATGAAACACCCTTCTGAATACTCAAAATGGTGACTAATGTTACAACTAACATTCCATGTAATGGAATGTTTAACAAAATCCAAAGGACTTGAGGTTCCTAACTATCACTGCTCCAAGCAACTCTAAATTCTATGAATATGCAAATTGTAATGTAAGTTAAAGGCTTCTTTTAAAATGCAGGAAATTAATAGTATATAGAAAGTTACATAACATGTAGGATGCGCTAAAGGAAGAGACAGAAGTGCACTTGATTGCTTTTAATTCAAGATAGCACTGCCTTGGCTCTAAATCACTATAAACTCTTTTAAGAAGCAGCAAAATTATATACAACCACTTTTGCTTCCTCATTTGACTGATACTAAGATTAGATAGAGTTCAAAAGAGAAAGTGTTTGTCCAAAGAATTGAGTCACCAACCACATATAAGAGAGAGAACTCCATCTGTCATCTTGCTGTAGGATTTATTAAGCTCATTGGTCATCTTCAAACACTGGCACCTAGGAATGTTTAAATCTCTTGATCTTCATTTCTTTCGAGCTCAATTGCCATCCCTTAAGATGTGTTAAGTCTGATCTTAAATATACATTGGAATAAATTCATAATGATTGTGAGGTCTTTGGACACTACAATAATGAGATCCATAAAAATATGAAGTCTACAGAAGTACCTCTGTTATTTTCCCTCCTTACATCCTCCAGAACTTCATTAATAAATATTAATGCTATTTTAATACTTAAACATGTTCCACTGTGTATTCCTTATACTTTCTAAGCTTCCCTTAAGAAATTATAAGAAATTTCTAAAGGCTTCCTCAGCATGTCATCTCAGACCAAGCAAACTGCCAGTATATCTCATTTATCCCGTTTTTCCTCTGTTTTAGTAATAGTCACAATACACCATGCAGAGTACAGGTAGTTGATAGGTGGATCATTTAATTAGAGCTTTGCAGTTTGGTGAATATTGTCTTATAACTGTTGTACAGCTGAACAGGAAGAAGCAGAAAACTAGAATTATTTCTTCTATGCATTCACAATAAAATAGTGACACATTCCTTATTATTAGTAACGATTTCTAGCACTGTTCTGCCATTAAGCAGCTCTTAGGATCTTCACTGTACGGAATGACTTGAAAAACTATTTATTTTCCTATCAATTAATTAGTTTTTGCCAATTTAAATATTAATTGCCTCTATTTCATAGACATCATTAAAAATGCTGGGCCCTGTTTTTCCAGCTTGATGTGAGTCAGAACATAAAAAACTTTTCAAGCTGTGTGTCTGAAAAATATTTTATTTGTGTCCATATTATTGCATAAACTTCTAACAAATGTTTATTTCTTCAAAATTAAGTAATTATGATAGCCCAGCTGTTCAAGAATGTAGCCAAGATTTGCATGGAGCATTAATTTTACAATAGAAAAAACCTTATTGTAATTACTATTTGTTATTGAACATTTCTGAATTTCTTGACTCATTAAAATACCTGATAATATAGCAAGACTAGTATAAATCCAAAGAAGATTTGGATTAGAAATATTATTAGAAATATTTTATATCTATGTATAATTTCACATTTATATTTCATATTATATTTCATAGATTACAATATAGCCTACTCTGTGAACTGTGGAAGAGTCTTGCATCATTTCCTGGGTGTCTACAGCTACATCTATACAGATAAATACCACAGGAGCAACTTGGGCTGTGTCTTTGTAGTTAAATGTTTTAACTTTTCAATTCAACCACCAGAATAAGATTTCTAAACCTGTCTCAGTCATGTCTCAGACACAGATGGTTTGGTCCAGATTATGTTAAACTATGTGTTTACCAATAAAGATTCTCAATAATTTTGCTTAAATTAATTTAAACCAGATTATTTTATTAATGTAGACACACTGGAGAATATTTTTATTGTCCTCATAGCTATTCTGTGAAATTGAAAAATCCAGGAAACTGAAAAATAATTGAAATTATGAATCAAATTTTATAATTAGCTGAGAACCGATCTACAAACATATACATTTAGTCTCTGAATTGTTTAAACTCCACTTGGTTGGCCTAGAAAATGTCCATAAACTTAATTCTAGCCAGGAAACATATCTGTTGTGCAACCTGGGTACTGATTACCTGAAGTGAGTATAGCAAAGGATAGAAGCCTTCTTCCATAACTCACTGATCCACTTATCTTAGGGCAAGCCAGGAGTCTTAATATAACATACAAAGATGTGAAAAATTATTGGGCTACAAAAATATGTACCCAGGGATCTTAATAGTGCAATAAAAGAAGGTAA
This sequence comes from Pachyramphus minor, assembly GCA_013397135.1. Taxonomy (NCBI): domain Eukaryota; kingdom Metazoa; phylum Chordata; class Aves; order Passeriformes; family Tyrannidae; genus Pachyramphus; species Pachyramphus minor. Next base: position 242,366 of record VYXB01009271.1, on the reverse strand, counting down.
AAGCATGGCATCAGATCCAAGATAAGGAGGTATAATCATAGGAAATACGGCCAGGATTTTCAAGAAGCACAATGGTACACAAATCTCAGACAATTAGCAGCAATTAACAGAAAATTAATCTTGAAAACAAAGGAAACGATTCCCCTGCTGATAGTTGGTCATCACATACTGGTTTTGAAGGTCTTAGGACCCAGAAGTGAATTGCAGCAAAATTATGTTGATCTGCATCTGATTAGTTTCTGCAATGAATGCATTACAGGGAATGGAACACAAACAGATCATCATGCTTTGCAGAAGATTGTTGTTTCCCACACAAATGGTTGCATTATCTGGTATGCGGTAAAGCTACTGAACAAAATCTGTTTAGCTGAACAGATAATAAGATTAGTTAACGGAGATTTTTATTGGATCTACTAAACTGCCTAAACATTCTAGTAAAATTAGGAGTTTCAGCAAAATATGCCAAAGTAAAAATAACTCTAATTAGAAATTGTTTTTTTAAATTCCCAGCTTAAGTAAAAACATAACAGTATCTGAAAAGTGAGGACTGACGTTTTCCTTCCTGTGATAAAAATGTCAGAACAGTAGAACTTATCACAAAAACATTGCAGTGCTATCATCACTGATACCATAATAAAATTACAGAATCAGATGAACTTCAGGTTACCAAGATGGGGAAGGGTCAGAAGGGGAAGTTCTACGAGGAGCAGCTGAGGACACTGGGCTTGTTCAGCCTGGTGAAGAGACTGAGGGAAGACCTCATTGGGGTCTTCCACATCCTCATGAGGGGAAATGGAAGAACAGGCACTGATCTCTTCTCTGTGGTGGCCAGTGACACGATCTGAGGGAATGGCCTCAAGCTGAGTCAGAACAGCTTTAAGTTGCATATTAGAAAATGGTTCTTCAATCAGAGGGTGGTTGGTACCAGAACAAGCTCCCCAGGGAAGTGGTCATAGCACCTAGTCTGCTGGAGTACAAGAAGAATTTCAACAATGGTATCAGGCATGTAGTGTGATTTTTGGGATAATTCTGCACAGGAACAGGAGCTGGACATCAGTGATCCTTCTTGGTCCCTTCCAACTCTGGATATTCTACGATTCTCTGAACATCAGATTCTATATGCAACTTATACTTCATATGACATAGACACATAGGACACGTGATTCATGTTATCTAGTGATTTCCTCTGTTCTGCTGGGGAGAAATGCATTATATTCACATACACTGTCATAAGAGTGGCATAGGGTTTAACATAGTTGCTTCAGTCTGGTTGGCTTGTCCTATACCACACAGTTCGCCCTTGCTCCAAATGATCCAAAGGAAACCAATACAAGCAGGAAGACCAATACTGAGCTGGTGCATGACAAATCATTCTCAAAATCTTTCAAGTGCAGCTGAAAGCAGAGGTCATTGGATATCTCATGTGGAAACACAGCCCACAGGAGATTTCCAAATGAAAGTCTGGCTGTACTTCTAAAGAATCTCCAGGAATGAGGATGTTTTTTTCTTTTATTACTACTTACACAAAATGCCATATAAAGTAGTGCAAACAGAGAAATCAATGTTGATAAAGTATATACAAGTGAATAAGAGCTTGAACGAAATACACATAACCCTAGAGCAGAGCTGAGTGCATCCAGGGAATTCTGTAACTAACTGAGCCTGCTCAAAAACAGAATTATACATATCTGTTTGCCTAGATATACCAGTGACAGATGCTTGAATAAACAGAGAACAGCGGCTGGGAATCTAGTAGGAGCTAATTTGCACTCTAGAACTAAAGCAGCCTGGTCTGTTGCAGTGGTGCACAGCACAGAATGAAAAAATAGGAATTTTCTACCTTACAGAAGGGCTGGGAGAAAAAAATCAGAAAGCAGGTGGACCAAGAACATAAAATAACTTGAAGATTGTGACTGTCCTCAGAACAGGTACTTAAGCACTAGAATTTAGCTTCCAGGACAGATTTATCATGAAGGATGGTAACTAATGATCCATAGCACCTCTGACATTATAAATTCACATGCAGTATAGTGTGTAACTTCTAGCAGGGCATTCACCACGCAACATTCCTGTCCTCATTACAGAGGCATCCTTCCCATGCAACCCAGAATGGTGAAATTACATCCATTGTTAGGTGTCATTCTGAGAACTGTAATTAGTTTTTTTTCTAATACACTAATAAGGTATAAGGAAATAGTTCTTTCTTTAGATATATGAATCTAGCTAGATACAACCACTTTGTGTGTAGATTTCGTTTTGTTAACTGTGACTGTTGTGGTCAAAATAGTCTCAACTCAGGGTGTTTTCACTTAATTTTTTTTAGCAAAAATATTTAATTAATATTTAATTATTCATTTGGTATGGAGAAATACAAAATATAAGTAATTAAACTTCTTTCCTGCCTCAAGCTCAGCTTAAGCCAGAGCCTTATCCTTTCTCTTTGAAGTCTCATCTTCCCTTACTGTTAACATAGGTATTAAATTAGTAACAAGAAAGAAATTACATGAGCATCACACTCAGTTCAAACAAGAATTTGTTCACACTTTAGCAGATTGAACTGACCTGACTTCAAACTGTTGATGTAGTCGTGTAGAAATGGAAGAAAACTTGTTGGATATAGGCTGAAAGTGTTATACCATATAAAAGGAAAAAAGTACTCAATATAATATCTAATTGAAACAGTCTGACCAATAACTGTGCTTTTAGAAGCCTAAATATTAACTTCTTTACAATGTATAATGAATGTATTAATTGATTAGAGCAGAATACCACTGGTAGAGTTAGATTTCGTCAGAATGAATCGTCTGGAACAAAATGTTTGTTATTAATGTTCACCAGTTAATCTATTCAAGCTGTTACTGAATGGACATGTCAAAGAACAAAGAGTGAATAAATGCTCTATCATTAAAAACAGTCATTAGTGGACAACTGTGTTAATTGGCAAAACTCTTCTACTCACTCCACCAGTGCCAGTATAAAGGCAGTTCTGTTCTCCACATATGTACAGTGGTAGACCCACAAATTATGTTTAAAGATAACTATTTAGAGACTCCATATACTCTGTAAGAACATTTTAAACACTTGAACTTTAAAACATAAACTGTATTTTTTACACATCTAGAGAAAAAACTTCATTTTTTAAAGCTTATCTTAACTCTATCTGAAAACAATAAGCAAGAGAGAAAAGCAATTCAAGAAATGACTGTAAGATACAAAAATAAAAACAGGTTAATGGCTAAAACCAATATATCTGTAGAAAACAGAACTAGGAGCAGAGCAAAAAAAGAAGAGACAGAACCTTGCAACACTAAATGGAATCTTTCAAGGCTTGTTATAAACAGGTGATATATTTTACAAAACTAAAATCAAAAGTCAAAATTCCTGGGGTTTTATTTTCTCATTGTTCTTAAAAGGTGTTTGGGTTTTTTTCTTCATTTTTTACAGTCTTCTCTGCAGCATGAGTCCATTTGGGACTAGATATGAACTTAATTTTATAATCCCCCTTCTTCCCTCTATACCAACACTGCTAAAATAATGCAGCAAGCTTTCCATGCTTTTCAGATGACATAGGTACACCTAAGGATCCATTCTTATCTGGGTGTTTCTTCAACAGACAACCCATATATTCTCTGGTATCCATACCTATTTTTTCTACTGAAGACACCTGATTTTCCAGTTCTGCACTGTTCATGTCTTATTCAGAGTTGTACTTACATTAGAACCAAGGATACATTTCCTTGAGCTTAAAAACCCAGCACTCCAGTATTCCAAAATGGAGTGTCTCAGTGAATTGTGTCTACTTTTTCTCAAGGGTATACATTATACATCAAAAATATAGATGTGTTAAATTAATGCGCTACCATGATTTCCAGCATTAGCTTTGTCCATTAATTAGGTTTGTTGACAAATTAAATACCCTGGCTAAGAAACATAGTACAAAGTGCTTTTTAAAATTAATCTTGTTCTTCACTCAGTGATGCATTGCTTTATTGACTAAAATGTGTTACACTCCAAAGCCTAAATGTTTTCTGCAGGACACAAAGTTCTAGCAAACAGAAAAAGCAAATTAATTCAATGTTCTGAATGTTTCTCACACTTAGTGGCTTGTTTGCTCTTCAGAATGTCCTTCTTAGTAAACATTTTGGTTTCCTTTCCCCCCCAGATAACCCCAGAAAGGTGAAATTATGTTCAATGAGTTAATGAATTGAACTTCACACAATTTCTCATGTTTTTTAAGGTTTTCCTTTTGAGAGAATCAGGTTTTGTTCTTTATCTATAAATAGATATCACTATCCTTAGTAATGGAATAACTTCATGTTTTCATTTTCTGACTGTAATAAGAAATTTGAAGACCCAGGAAAGACTTTGTTTTCTTAGAATTTGGAATAAGGTCAAAATTCTAAGGCTGAAAATCCCTTCTAAGCACTATGTAAGTGCAGATGAATCCAAATTGCATTTAACATTTTATCCACATTTAACATTTAATATTTTATCGACATGCATGCTCGGAAGTCCTTCACTCTTGCTCATATTGGCTGGTACCACTTGTCTCTTCATACTTAAATTAAGCATTAGAAAGCAAAAATTATCATATTCTAGTTTTTTTAAAAGATCCATCTAAAAGTTATGATCCTAAAAGTTATGAATCCCATACTCTTAGGAACAGGCTCTTCAAAAAAGCCAGTGGTTCTGTTTTTGTTTTAAAAAACAACAAACAAACAACAAACAAACAAAAAACGAACCAACCAAACAAAAAAACACCACGAAAACAAAACCCAAAGTAATTACATGGCATACTAATTTTGTCATTAAGTAACATCTTATTTTTGCAAGCAGTTGTGGAGGAAGTGTAAAATATATTTTTTAATTTATATGCTCTATTTATAGGCATGCTTTGTAAATATTTTTGCAGCTGGAATTGTGAAATAGTTCAATAGCTCAATAGTTGTCCTATTCTTAGCTGTGTTTATGTATATTGGACTAAGCATGAATGCCTCAATGATCTTTAGGAAATAAGCATTCCAAAGCAAGCACCTTCTTTGCACAGCTCATGAATCAGACTTCTAATGATAAGTACACGCGGATGGTGTTCCCTCTTTTTTCCTTAGCTGCAAATAGTTGTCTTCTGTTTAGCAGTGTAATAACCCATTCTCTTAATTTTACCTCAATCTCCTGTACAAGTCTAAAAAAATTACCTTTGTGTTTAGAACAACAAATTTCAAATGCTATCCATTTCAGTACAAATTCATAATGCTAATGACATTCTTTTTGTTTATTTAAAAACAAGGAAGTGGTTCAGTTGTGAGACTGGTGTACCTACAGGAAAAAAACCCAAAGGCCATAGGTTACTTAAAGTACCTTAGGAATTCTTAAAAAGGACAAACAACTCGAAGACTAAATTGTTGAAATGCAAAGATGTGTGTTTTGTTTCTAATTTAAATGTAAGAGTAATCAGTCATTAGAATGAAGTGTCAGGGGGTATGGTGTCATCTTCATCACTCTGTCTTTCAGATCAAGACTATGGATGATTTTATAGACTTAATAAGATAAAAATATTTTGTTTCCATAGAGAATTAAACAAAAATAAGTTCTAAAACTGGACTTATAGAGGACAGCAGACCAAGTGCTTTATTTCTGTCCCCATAGTCCACAAAACTGTACATAGAGTGTTGATCTGTTCTGACTCTGAATGGAAGATTTGCTATGAGTTTTAATGTCAATATAGTTGAAGTCAACATTTTGAGTTAAAAATCACAGAATCACAGAATATGCTGAGTTGGAAGGGACCCACAAGGATCAATGAGTCCAACCTTGGCCTTTCACAGGACCATCCCAAAAGTCACGTGTCACTCCTCAACCGATTAACTTTTCAATTTATTTAAATATGTAAATAAATTATATGGCTTTACCTGCATCAAGTGCAGTTTTCCTTATGCTTCAAACATATCCTAAATGGGTTTTTAAGATAATTTTTAAATTAAAAAAATTTATATTTTGGAACTCATGAGTTACCAATATGCATACAATCTTCTCTTGGGTTCACGCTGTTGATAAAGACAATAAAAATCAGAGTGAATTTTAAACCAAAACTGCATTTTAAACATACTAAAGTCAAAGTAAGATCTCTACAGTAATGACTGATAGTTTTTTTCCACCAAAATGAAAATCATAATAGTATAATACTAATGTTCTGAGAAGTGAGGTGTTTAAATATCTCTTGATAAAGACAGGATTGAATCAGAGTTTCTTAGAATATGTTCAAGAATATAAATCCACTCTTATTATTCAGAATTCTTCATAACTAGTTTTTTGAGTTATAGTCCTAGAAACAGATCTAGAAATTACATATAAAAATATTCAGTGACCTCTATACTCTTTTTTAAACTATCTGAAATGTTAGTTTGATAAACACACTACCTAGTTATTTAAAAATCAGTCACTTCAGTTATTGTGCTCACCATAATAGTATTTAAGCAATTAATTCTAAAATAGAATATCACTGGAATGTATAATCCATTGCTATATTATAAAATTACCAAGCAATAAATGAAATACTTAAATTGATAAATTAATTTTTAGAGTCAAAAGATTAACTGTCTGAAATTTTATTTATGTTATAAATTCCAACTCTATTTTATTACTAATAAATGTTCATAGTCTATGGCTTATCTATGGAACAATAAAATTATGCAAAGAAATTCTCTTCTTATCTGACTATACTCAAATTTTCTCAGTCAAGTTATATTTATTGTCCACAGTAACTTTCAGAAAGAAAGACATCACTGAAGGAACTTAGAGCGAAAAGTAAGATTGAAATAACAGGTGATTTTTCAATTATGCCGGAGGATCCAAATCCCAAGTGGACTGAGTATTGCTAATTGGGAAGACTCTGGAAAAGAGAGGATGGAAATTTTTGTGCCCTAGAAGTCATGATCTATAGTGAATGATAAAAGAAGCTGTTTCCACAAGAAGTGTGTAAGAGATGGCCTATATAAGGCCTGTATCTGTCATGCAGGAGAGTTCTCTTTGATTACAAACACCTCTTTAATCTAGAAGATAAAAGGTCTAAACAAACCCAGAGGCTGAAATACAGAAAATCTCAGATTACAAAAATGATGTGACTTTTAAACAATCTGTAGGATTAAATATTTTTTAAAAAAACCAAAACAAACAAACAAAAAAACAAAAAAACCCCAACCCAACAAAACCAAATCAAACCAAGGAAAAAAAAGAAAACAAAAACCAAAAACCAACCTTGTCATGAGCCATAAAGGATTCCATATAATTTGAAAGCTTTCAAAAACAGGATCATCATCATCACGGCTTGGCTTTGCAAACAAAGATTTGGGAAGGGCTCTACCCACGCTTCCTACAGGCACACTGATGGCTAAAAAGGCCAATGCGAGATAGACAAATCCTGTTGCAAAAGGCACAGCAGAAGGAGTCCCCAGGTGGTACCGACAAGACACGGTTCTTTCTGCATTGTCTTTTCTCCTCGAGAGTGATCCTGCATGTATTCTCAAAGGAGGCAGCAGTACTATAGATAGTTTGTCTCCAGGACTCCAGATTGGAGGCCAGAGTAGACCAAAGGTGATGATCAATATGGTCAAGGCTGAGAGATTGTTTCAGGGAGTCCTTGTATCTCCTCTTCGGGGCTCTTTTGACTAATACTCTCTTTTCTTTCATCCTGAAGGATTGCCTAAGTGTAGTGGGCCACTGGTAAGACAAAGTTCTTATTCTGGATAAGCATCCATTTAGAAACTTCTCTATTTGATGTTATTGCATTTAATTTCTTATATTAATAAACATGCCTACACATCTTTCAGTCTTGACACCTCAGTAGCAGTCAGTTCCAAATAGAATATCCTAATTTACACAAAGATATGCTGCATTGTGCTGTCATGACATGAGTCAGCAGCTAGTAGCATGCTAATATAATATCACCATTGATTTTCTAAGCTATTCCAGTACAATACATTTATAACATACACAACGATTGTCAGTATATGCTAAATCTGCAACATTGCACCAATTTGAACAAGAAAAATGATCTAAGTTATAAAATTAATAGAATATGCAATAGGAATATAGAGTCGCTTTTTAGAACTCAATTAAATGATCTCACAGCATCTTTCTGTGACCATACCACAGATCTCAGTCACCTACTTCTTAATAGCTTTTCCCTTCTTAGAATTGATTACCTTATACATGCACTCACATACCACTGTGGTTATAAGACAAAGAACATCCACATTCTGGAAATAGTTCAACAAAATTGGCTTGAACTTAAAACCACTGGCAGAGACCTTTTGTGGTAATCACCTAGGATTTCCCTGAAATATTGTCCTTTACTACTGTAGTGGGTTGCCCTTAGCTGTCTGCCAGCTACCCAGCTGCCCTCCTTACAGGACAGGTGGAGCAATACAACAAAAACGTGTGGGTTGAGGTAAGGATACTTATCAGTTACTGTCATGGGCAAAACAGGCTCAAGTTGGGGAAATGAATTCAATGTATTGGCAATTAATAAGAGAGAGAATCATAAGAAATAAGTGTTGGAGATCAGAGTACCTATGAGGAGATGGAGAAAACATTCAAGGACTGGAAAGACACTGAAGACAGCAAAGCTATCTTTGAAGACTGGAAAAACAACGAACCTCGATGCGTTTGAAAGACTGTTTATGGTGGTTTTGTTAAAAGCCTATTCGTAGGCTGCCTTCCCCCATTTTCCCTTTTCTCCCTCATGGACTGATA